>PVIJ01013697.1:0-43893 GCA_004024925.1 Scalopus aquaticus | reverse complement strand
TGGTTGTAAGAAAGCAGACTGAGGCTGGGTGTTTGAGGGAGCAGAAAGCTGACAGGCAAAGGCTGCTAGTCACTGAGCTAGCAGGAAGAGGCTGGTAACCACAAGAGGCATATAGAGGCCCCCAGTAGCTTATGGTATCTTCACACTTTTGGGTGGCGAAGTGAGGCAATGAGGCAAAGGGTGGGTGGTGGAAAAGTATCAGAACAGGGCAAGCCCCCATGAAAGATTAAAAAAGTAAACCTATTCCAAACAGTAAGAGACTCCTGCCTTGGACCTCCTCCTGCTGTCAGGAGTCTTTCTCGAAATAAATCTGAACTTGCGAATCTTCAGTCCGGTGTTTCAGTGATTATTCTTCAGTTGCTTAAACATAAGAACCTGCCTGATCAATCACAATAATCTCATTCTGACAGTTACTTTTTAAGTTTTCCCTAATCACCCTATTTTTAGGAAAATCTTGATGACTATGAGTGATCTTCAACTAGTCATACATAAGTCTATGGTTATCTCACATAACAGGGAAAATGATTACTATCATGAACTCAATTTATTTGTTAATACTTCATTAGTTTCATGTTAATATTTCATTCTCTCCTAACCCAAAGAGAAATTCATTACTACTACCATTCAGGTGTCAAATTTCCATCTACAACAAAACAAAGGAAAATACTTTATAAAAGCGAATCTTTTAGTTTTGCAGACAAAAGAAATTGTTAAAAAGGAGATTAATCTTTAAATCTAATTATCAAAGCAGATGCACAGGGAAATAGCATCATTCACCACTTAAATTGACTAATTAGTTCAGGGATCTTATTTTTTGTCTGTCCAAGTTAAAGGAATTCTACAGCAGTTATAATAATGCCAAATTACTAAATAGTAGATTTAAGCAAATCCTCCATTGGAAGAAATAAATCACTTGTGTGCTAAGGAAGCTCTATTAAGATATCATCTGAAAGATCTTTGTAAAATTGCATATGTTTTTAAAAGGATAAATATAAGACAAAATGTCTGTAATGCTTTATGGTGAATACATGCACCCAAATGTTCAAGAGCTCCCTGATTAATTCTCAAGTAAACAAACCCAACTCTTTATTGTTTAGGATGGTCAAATGAGAATATATACAGAGTGTCAATACAAGCTATCTGGCTAGTAGACTTCCTTTTGAGGGTAAAACATTCTTAAAGCATCATTTACTTTCACAAACAGCATATGCTCACCATGTGGCACCATTCTTGTTAACACCAAAGTAGCAATTTGAGCTTAACAGCTTGGGAGCTCTGTTTATAATAATAATAGTATGTGATGTCAAGTCCTCAGAGTTTCAGATGCCAAAGGTGATCAGGAACATGAACGCAAATTCCCAAAATTTACTCTGCTGAGAAAACGATTCTTGCCAAGACCAGAGAATCTAGCAGAAACACAAATGCATGGTCTCCAGCTTCTAATAAGTCCAGGAATTGTCTTTCTAATTTCATTGCATCACCTTCATCTGTTTCTAATGTACACACCATGTCTAGTGAATTAGTTCCCCTAGGGTAGAATTTTTGTTATCTTAAGAGTTTGAAATTTTCAATGACGTGCTGATGATCTGATACAAATTGCTGAAAGTTTTATATTACAACTGTTCTCTTCCTTTCATTTAAGCCGACTGTTTACTTTTTAAGCACCTTCAAACCTTCTAGCATTTCAGAATAATGTTTAAAACATGGCATTATTAAGAAACTTTATAAGATTACAGCTGTGAAAACAGACCTATGTCATTATAATCAGTGAGAAAGTTTCTTAACTGGAATCTCAGAATTTAAAAGAAGCCCATGCAGAGAACTGGCAGGGTTGGAACCAAAAAGAGAGAGAAAGAAAGAGAACAATTCATCAAGCAAGGAGAGGGTGTGTTTCTATTCTTGACAACCCATTTGAAAAAAATCAAAGGAATTCAATATTTGAGTAGAAGACTTATTTTAAGGGGGAGGGAATTGTAGTTACTGTATTTGCTTGCATAATCATCTGTTAAAGCACTTATCCTTTTCTATTTTAGAGGTTATCTACATATCCACATACTGTGAGCCCAAGTTCCCAGAACCATGTTGTGTGTGTGCTACAAACCGGAGCCTACTACAAGGCAGATATTCAATGGTGGAATAAATGATGGGTACCACAAATAGTAGAGAAAACACAATTTTGTCCAGACTAAGACACAGAGGTCAGAAAAGAGTAGGAGAAGGAAAAATTATTTTATATAAGCACTGTATTTAGTAGAAAGAATATTCAATAGACATTTACGTGCCATGGTAAGATACTCACAAAGAACAAGTAAAGTGAGCAACACTCATTTGGGGAGTACTCATCTCTCAGGATAGGCTACAGTTCCACAAGATATGTTTCTCCTTTGGGCAGTTAGAGATCCCTGGGTTGTAAAGCCATAGAAAGCAGACTGTAGATTGCAGTACATTGCTTATATGATTTGTTTTATAGAATGCCCTGACACCTGAGGATAATGACAAATGCAAAGGTCTTCTTGAATGAGTAGTTCAGATAAATCTAAACTGGCTAAGAGGGAAGAGATTCTAAAAAGGGGTTTCAGTGGACTGATGAAATGGGGAAGTAGTACTCTATTCCACTAGGCCCTGCCATCTCCTTTCGTCGGCCCCATTTGTCAAATCCCCCAGACTCTTAATATCTATAAACAGTCTCCATCTACCTCCTCAAGGTCCATAAACAACATCGCAATTTTTACCTCCTTCACCCTAAAAAAGTGCCTTTCCTTTCATTTGTTCCCACAAAAAGGCTCCTTCTTTTCCTTCCCTTCCCTTACCCTCCTTCCCTCTTTTGTCCCTTTCCTTCACTTCTTTCCCTTCTTTCCCTTCAATGCAAACTTTTAAATTTCCAATTCCACACTAACCTTAACTTCTCTAAGCACTGAATTGTAGTTTTCATTTTCCTGCAGACATTGTTCTTACTAAAGGTATGAATATCTAATTGCCAAATCTATGGACACTTTTAGTTCTCATTGTGATAAGGGTCATGCTGCATTTGATATTGCTGATTCCTCCTTTAATCATTGTACAAAAGAACTGACAATTATAGGCAAGTTAAAAGGTTTAATATGAGTATATAGCACAGCTTTGGCACACAGCTATATGGGCTCTAAGAAAAATGTTTGCTGATATTATATCATTATTTTTCACAGTGGCCATCATGCGTCCTTTCTGTGTCTCTTTTTAAATGCAGGTGTTCTTCATCTGGTGCCTTCGTCATCCAGACACTCTTGGTGGGTAATTATACTGGTATTTTGATTTCAATAATTATTTTATTATGAATTTTGTAGTTATATCTCTAGGACAGTGCTCTACTAATTCCTTTTATGTGTACATCTAGATTCCTGGAGGTGGCCCATACTTACACTGCCATTGTGTCCTACTGTGGCAAGCTAATATAGTGCTGGTTAACTTATATATGGTTATTTGTGTCTTTCTTCTGATCACTATAAATTTCCTGAGAGTCCCATAACATCTTATTTACCCCGTATCCCTCAGACAGCACAGAGACTCATGTGTACTGAAACCACAAATCCAACTCTACAATTCTCAATTTAGAAGATCTTAAGGGGCTTCCCCAGTAGCGCGATGGGTTAATCGTAGCACTACGAAGCTATCCAGAGCCACTGAAGTACAAATTTGATCCCCGGCTGGGAGATTCCTATACGGTGCAGCAGACCACTCCTGCCTCACCCGTTGCTCCCCTCAGCACTGTATTTCAGTGGATCTGCCTGTTCTGCTCCCCACTCTGTCTCTGGTGAACCCTCTCACACACCTCTTGCCTGCACCCCAGCTTGTATGCATAAAAAACAAATCTTTAAAAAAATAGAAGATCTTATTTCAACAGAAGATCACATTTATACCCCTCCCCACAACAGTCCCTGTATAGCCTGTTATATTTAGTCCTATTTTCTTTTAAGAGGAAGCATCTGGAATACTTCAATAATGAAAAAAAAATACATGTTAAGTGGATGGTGACTAAGTTTTGAGATAAGAGCAGACTGTTAAATTTAGAAATCAGATGAAACTTCAGAAAAAGTTTGAATAATAATATACTCTATTAAAAGAATGATCTGCTGGTAATCTTTAAAATAACCGAAGAAAAACAGGAACTTCTAAAAATTTCATAGCAGCTAAAGTCTAAGACTAAAAAAAATAATAATGTAATGGGACTGCTATGTCTGAAGCTCTCAAATCTATGGCTTCATGTCAATTTATAATGGTAAATGTGCCACAAAAACAAATTTGTCATGGGAATTTTCACAGCAATAAATATCACAGTCTGGTGGCAGTAGATGGAGTTATGGATCACGTCCTCACAAGTCTTAGGAGTAGTTTGGGGAATTTGACATGTGTAATGCACATTAGTTGAGAACCTTCAAATATTTTCATGCTTCACACACCAGACCAGACTGACCCAATTATGGAATATATTTTCTGTAACACAATAAGTTTTCCAGTTAAGGTACACCCCAGATGAGTGTAAGAGACAAAATAACTAAAATCAGATATTCAAACCAATGTGATACAGTGGGAATGAAGATCAAAGTATTTTGATCCAATAATAATTTCATCCCTTGCTTGAAGGCATTAAACTATTTAAATGAATATCATGTACTAAGAATATCATCAATTAAAAGATAAAGTATTAGAATCATTACTCCGAAAGTAGTATATTAGTGGCCTCTAACTTAAAAGCTTTATAATTGTGGCTTTTATCTAACATCTCTCTTGTGATTCCTTCTTTTGCCTCATATTCCCCCCAAACACCGTTCCATCCCACCAAAAAAAAATTAAAACACTTGATTACCCCATAGCCTTTCTTTTATAAATCTTCAACATCCTTTGAATTCTTAATTTTTCCTCAATTGAATTCTAAATTTAACAGATATCTGCATTCTAAACCACAGGCCATATATCTCAGGGGAGGCCTAGAAGAATCGACAATAGATTAACCATTAAGGAACTTCTACCCTATGATCAAAAGCACAAGCACAAAATATTTGTAAAGTAAGGTAGAATGAGAAAGTAGCACAGAAGGGAAAGTAAGTGTCAACAAGGTTTCATAATGAAGAGATCATCAGAACTGTGAAAGAAGATGTCTTAGGTACAAAGTGTGTTGGGATATAGTCAAGAAAATACTAAGCTGACCATTTTTTAACTTATGAAAAACAAGACACACAGTGCTTGATTCATGGTGGGCATGCAATAAACATTCATTTTCTTCCTTTCCATAGGAGTGTTATGGGCTGAATTGAGGTTCTCCCAAATTCACATTCTTAAGTTGAACCCCCAATACCTCAAAATGTGGCTGTTTTGAAGACAGACAGAATTTTTTAAAAAGTATTTTTAAGGTAAACTGAGGCCATATTGGTAACTCCTAATCCAATTTGACTGATGTCCTCATATGGAAAGAAGCTTAGGACACAAAATGACAGAGGAAGAACTGTGTAGATAAAAGGATAGGTTGGCCAAATACAAGTCAAGGAGAAAGGTTCTCAGAATGAGCAAATCCTGTTGACAGCTTGATTTTAGATTTTTAGTCTCCAGCAGTGAAAAGGTTTAAATTTGTTTTGCTTAAACCACCTGGTCTTTGTTACGTTTTAAGGGGTTGGTGTTATAGAGCAAAGATATTTTGTATCTCTATAGTTTAGAGCTGAAGCTGGGGACTTGATTTGTTAGTCAATAGAAAACGAAAGTTTTGTGAACTGAAAGTGTCCTGAAAACTTGAGTTTAGATGAAGAGGTTTGGTTTAGCGTTTGGATTGTGATGGTGGGGGAGACAAATTTGGAAGAACAGTCTGGAGAGTACTGATCATTGGATTTAGTTAAGTACAAAATAATGGGGACCTGAACGGACTCCCTAAGAGTAGAAAAAGGAACTGAAATAAACTTAACTTAGCAACTGATTAAATAATGGTGAGCCAGAGAATGAGAAAGGTCAATGGCATTTAGTTTGTACCATTAACAATAAAGATGTTTGTATTTCTTTAAAGTTAAAAAACTTTAAAAAACTTTAAAAAAATTAATTTCTTTAAAGTTAAAAATGAATGTTAAAAGTTTTATAATACTCATTAATCACTGAAAAAAATACACATGCCCTCTAAATATGGGAAATCAGAAATGTTAAAATTGCTAATAAATGCCAAACTAGCTAATTGTAAAGTGCAATAAAACTACTATAGTCATATTTTGCATAGTGCAGAAATCAAATATGTGCTAGGGGACAAAATATTTCTGTACTGTGTGTAGAAGAATAATTTGCATGACTATCAGTTTTTTTTCAATTCAAGTTCTGAGCCTTTCCAGTTGTAAAACAACCTAGTCAATAGAAAAACAATCACAGGTGCACAATCCTATAGAATTAGCTTATCTGCGATTATCCCCAAGAGTCCCCAGCACAATGCCCAGAATGCCACTGAGAGAACAGATACCCTGTAATCTCTTTTGTCCATTTCCAAATCTTGCACTACTTTTTCTAACAATAAGTACAAGAGAAGCTATATTTCATTTTAGATATGTTAAATATGCTGTGCCAAAGAAACACTCAGGGGAGAAAGTCCAGCCTGCAATCAGAAGCAGGAGGCTGCATGTCACTAGAGAAACAGGTTTGAATAAATTTGTCAGCGCTGCTTGATCCTTCTACACACCTCATCAGTGAGCTCATTAAATTGAGACATAATCATAGGCTGAACTATGAGGCCACTGCTCAGAACTCCACCCCTCCCCTCCTCCTTGCTTGTTAATAGCCTACTTTGCTGTGATCCCTGTGTCTAACAGCCTTACAAATCTTGGGTCTATGTTCTTGACCTGGCTTCTCTTTTATGACACTTCATTCCCTGGTGTTTATGTTTCCTTTGGTATCTGGACCTTAGCTTCTCTCTTGTTAGCCTGATGCATTGGACCCAGATTTCAGATGAAATTTCTAGTAAGAAATATTTTCTCCAATACAGACAAAACAAGGAAGATCATGATTTTCATCTTGGTCATTTGCTGATGCCCTAGTAAGCATGGCTCAGAAAAGAGGGGCCAGGGCCTCCCTGGTGGTGCAGCGGTTAAGTGCTGCGCTGTGGAGCTGTCGGCAGTGGCGACTGGAGTTCAACACCGGGCTTGGGAGATTCCCATATGGTGCGGCAGACCTCTCCTGCCTTGCCCACAGCTCCCCTCAGCAGTGTGTTTCCGTTGATCTGCCTGTTCTGCTCCCCACTCTGTCTCTGGTGAACCCTCTCACCACCCCACGCCTCTGGTCTATCCCAGCTTGTATGCATAAATAAATAATGCTTAAAAAAAAAAAAGAGGGGTCAGAGAAGTGGATTTGAGTCACTGGAACAGAGATGGTCCCTTCCAATTGGATATCGTGATTTCCAGTGTTCTCTTTGACCTTTAACTTCTCCTGTGGCTCATCCATAGACTATTTTTCTTTACTGTCTGTGTACTTGACACTTTCCATGTGACTTTTAAATAGCTCTGCTAGCTCCTAAGTAAAACAAAGAATTCATTCATATACTCATTATTCTTTCATTCATTCATTCATACATTTGTCAAAAAATTTCTAAATGCCTTGTATATGCTGTGCTGTGTTAGTGGCCAGAAGATATATACATAAACAAACTATATCCTTGCCCTCCAAAAACTTAATCACCAAGGGCTAATAAAGCAATGAGCCTTTGACCTTTTCAAATTCATTCCAGGTCTGCACAAATCCACCCAGAGGCTCTGCACATAAAGGAGCCATCTGTCCAAACAGACTAGACTGTGACCCTGAATGACTGGGAATCAGATTGAACCTCAAGGACTTTTCCTCTAGCCAAACCCAACTGCCACCTTTGGATTTTGACAAAGCTATCAGGAACATTTGTCTAGTCATAAATGTTATCTCCTACTTTTACCTCAAAGATCTCAATTTCTACAAAAATGTGAGGTGAATTAACTGACCTATAATGTACTATTTTACCTTTAAAAATATGTAATTGCATTTGTGATGTACATAATGTTACATCTGAAGAAAATTATCAATATTTTATTTCTCAAAAATTTGGCTTAATTATCAGTCATCCAAAATGTTCAATCTAAATCTTATTTAGCTAATAATTTCAAAGGGTATTTAACAAGAATGTGTTTATACTAATTTCATAGAAAATGCAGACATGTTAAGCACATCACCAAACTAACCAGGAAATTAATACAAGAGACTAGAAAAGCATGGATGATTCCTAATATTTGATATAAGCTAATTGAAGGAGCATAAAGGATTTTACAGCAGATTATAGATGTGTTTTAATTAATATGAAGAATTGGTAGCCAGAATCCTATAAGTGAGGAGATAGGATTCTGTGACTGACAAAGTTGTTTAGAAGTAATTTAAATTTTGCATAAGTTAGATAATGTTTGTTTTTCAAGCTAGAAAAAGGGAGTAGAGATACCCAACAGTTCCTTCCTGGCAAATATTTATTTATTTAAAACATTTTTCCAATTACAATATCTTCATGACCAAATGAAACTCCAATAAATCTGCCAATAACTATGTTTGAAGCATGCCTGCTTGATCTGAAGCATCTAGAGTAATTGTAGAATAGGATGCACTGGTGTGTTCCTCTCCTGCCCCAGTAGTCCCTTCTGCAAAGGAAGGAATTAAAAATAAAGGAGGGGGAGGGAGAGTGCAAGATCTCTCCCATATATAGCAGGGATATATAGTTTTGTCTTTGGTTGGTGTACATTTAGGGATAAACGAAAAGAAAATCTTTAAAAAAATTTCTGCCAACTCACTTTGGTAAGAAAACTCCAATTAAAAAAAAATCACCACTGGAACAAACAAATAAAAACTTTGTTCTATAAACTTGATTGGGGACATTTTAGGAAAAAGATTTTAAAGAAGGAAAAAATCCATAAAGGGCCATCCTGATTTTGAACAATAACCTTCAGCCTTTTGTTATAGGTATCTTTTACCCCTTACACAATTAGTTATTATACTTATAAAATAGTTTATATAAATTTATAAATATATATAAAATAAATTTAGGGTGACTTAAACTTTCCAGAGAGAAAAAATTTTCTAGAACAGTTTCCTTAAGGTTAAATCAATCATAGCCCTGTGAAAATGAAATGCGCGGGTCTGAAACAAAATTTCTCTGCTCCCAGAGTTTTATTTTGTAATCATCTCCAAGTTAATAGAGTTGTATGCATGCCACTCTATTGTTTAGCATACATGTTTAGCATACTACAAACTGGTAAATAACTTAAAAAAATAAATATAATAGGAGGGGGGCATTTTCAAAATTTACCATGGTCAATAATGCACCATATGTAAATGGTCTTCCATTTATCAAATGCCCTGGGAAAATCAGGAGATAATTGAAATGATAGATGAAGAGATGAAACTCTAGGCTAATGGGCTGTATATCAATGAATCAGTGTCACATTTATGAAAGGTTCCTATCCTTGGCTTATTTCTAAAGTTTTAAGCCTCAGCATGGTAAATTGTAGAAGGGCAGAATTAGAAAGAGACCCTTTTCCATGCTCTTTTACATTTCCCTACACTAATTTTAGCAGAATTTATCATTATCTCTACGTTTGTATCTGTATTGTCTCTATTTTCCTTTTTGTAAAGCAATCGATTTATAAATTACTTCTCGTGGGAATCAATTCTCCTACTTCTCCTCCTTGACTAAATTGTAGGGACATTATATAAGATTTACAAAAAAGATTTTTCTTTGAATCTGGTTAGAATTAAAAAAAGGATTTGCTAACAAAAAAAAAAGTCATTAAAATAAATTTAGGGTGACTTAAACTTTTGAGCGAGAAAACATTTTTAGAGCAGTTTCTTTAATGTTAAATCAGTCACAGATTTGTGAAAATCAAATGCGGGTCTGAAATAAAAGTTCTCTGCTCCCAGGTACAAGAAATTGAGGTGGAAATCCAAATACTGAATGAGAGGAGACATGTTAAAATACAAACACAAAAATCAAACCACCAGCAAGATATAAAAATGACAAAGTTGTCTTCCCAGGGCAAGTGAATTTTTCTGTGCATTGAACATCTTTAATTGATAATTTTGAAAGATGCCTGTTTCCTTCGAGTCAGTCCCAGATGTTGGAGCTGCACATGACTATCAAAGATGCACAGTGTGTTAAAGAGAAGCAGGGCTGGGTGGCCTTGGCATGAGTGATTGGGCCCCCAGGAATTGTTCACAGGAGGAGATCAGCTGTTCTAGGGGACGGTCAGCTCTTTGACAGTTGTTTTGATCAGAAGCCACACAGGGAATGATCGTGAACACCACTTCACAAGGCCAATGGTAATTGGCTCTCTTAGGACTTGAGCTGAGGACCATGACCAACAAAGTCAGTCAAAAGGACGGAAGTCTGTGACCCAAGGGAAGGAATGCAAAATATGGCTGGACAGTCTTTTACAGCGTGGATTGTAGGCTCTAAATGATACTTCAGAACTGAAATTCTGAACACAAAGTCCTCAAATAAATACCCTGAAAGAACTTTAGCTGCTGATATGCGCACTGGTTAAAACACTGATGTATTTCCACACTGGTTGGAAAGCAGTCTTCATCCTGAGATTCATACCCGCTGTCCTGCCCATGCAGGATGCTAAGATGTCTCCCCATTCAGACAACATTGCTAAAACCTGGTAGCAGGGCCTCCAGGAGCCCGGCCAGACTGGCATCTGCTCTGAGTGTATTGACTTTCTGTGTTATGCAGGTTATTTGATAACTTTTATTATCATCTTTGCATCAATCCAACACAAAATAAGATTTTTTGTTTCTTTACCCATCTTTACCACAACTGTCTTTTCTTTCATATCAGACTCCTATACATGTCACAAAAAAGTAAGCTTCTCCTCTCCCCACTATCACCTGGATCCATAATATTAAGAAAACGGAATATTAATATCACTCTTTGCTACTGAATTCAAAGCTTCAATTATTGTTTCCAATTCTAGTGGCCCTTTCTATGATTGGCACAGCATGAAATAAAGGAAATAAGAGATGTGACTATAAAGTGATAGAACTGATTTCCCCATGTGGCTTGTAGGATTTTCCTGATTACTTTTTAGTCATGCCTTGTATTAGTTGGTAAGTAAAACTGGCCTTCTGAGAAGGAAGATTTCTTATGAGGACCAAATACAATATGCATTCTTTCCTCAGGTACAGGATGGTTCTTTACATAAAAATGTAATGCTTATAGAGAACTTCAGAGCCTTATTAGTCTTTTTTACACCATTAATATGACCTTTCAAGGATTTTGCTGTAACAGCAGGAAACTGATTTTTATCAAGCAGAACAGGGCTCCATTGATGTCTCTAATCATCAGCAAACCATTAACGACCAAAGTAGCAAAACCATACTCAGTACACAATTTTTATGAGAATGAAATTTTCAAAGGTTGCCAACCAAATTATACTGAGCGTTTTGACCTTGTCACCACCAATTTCTCTCATCACTCGTCACACAGTGGCCACAAGTTACCTAAGAACAAAGCAAAAGTAGTAATATAGAAATTTGCATGAATACTTCAAAATAGACCTTTACCCAGTGTTTTATTTATTGGGATGTACCTTTTCATTTTCTTCTTCAGTGTTTAGAAAATAATTGCATGAAGTCTGGGTTGTTTTGAGAGGCCGCGTAGGGCTTCCTGAAATGTTGACACTGGAATTTGTTAATGGCACAAAGAAACACAAGTGAGTAGCATTCTGCACCAGTGTTTCATTTTTCCTATGAGAACAAAAGCTTAATATCCAAAATAAGAGAAATCTACTATTTTTATGCTGCTCAGCCAACCTCTGAATATTATTTTCTTATATCAATTGTCTATTTAAAGGATGGAATCAGAGAAAACAAAGAAATACTGACAATAACTGCTTAATCCTAGTGTATTTGTGTAATATGTCCTCATGAGACACTCAGGTAATCTACATTATTGAATCAGTATCTTCAAATACTTCCCTCTCTACTTTACAGAACAAACATGATGATATATGAGCACACATGTGTATTATATATGCATGTTGTTTTCTTACTAAGGAATTTTTCTTTTTAATCAACTACTTTATTTTTAACTTAATGAATAATTTCCCATTTTCACCATTCTATTATGTATTAGTCATTATAAGGAAGTACCATAATTATTAGGCACTTGCTATGCAGCTAGTCTATTTCTTTTTTCATAACTTACATTAATACTTATATTAGCATCCTCTTAGCTAAATACTTGTGCATATTCATGCTTATGATACAATTTCTTAGCGATATTCAGAAAATGAGATGCAACTAAGGCTAACTTGTCATTTATCTGATGGTCTAAAAACTATGCCTAAAAAGGGAATATTCAGAGCATTTTCTGTCCTGGATACTATCCTGATGATTTCAGTGATGTCTTCTAGAACTATTTCAAAGTTTCTGCCATGTGTCCCCTGCAATAGAAGTGAATATTACAATATTTTGGATTTTTAAGCATCTTGACTTTTTAAATTAAACTTCAAGTGAGTTTTTGTACCAGAGATAGTTATAGTCTCTAAAATTTGAATCATAAAGCATCACGCCTCAAAGGAATAATGAATTATTTAATAAATTGTATATGACTAAATGTTGAACAAGTTTAGGGAAAATCCATTTAGCATCACCTCACACCATTGACAATAACAGATTCAGGAGAATTAGAGTTAAATGTTTTTTGAAACAAATTACTGAATACAATATTACTCAATTTAAATAAAAGAAAGAAAATCACTAAATAAAAAATTCTATAAAAACAAGTCACAAAATTTGGTATTTCCCAACTTTAACAAACATTTTCAAACTATCATTCTCACTAGAAGTCAAAACAAAATAGTACAATGCAATGTACAATGTACAATGCAAAGTACATACAATGAAGGATGTTTTTAACCTAAGAAATATGATAGCTTAAAATATGAGATAAGGTGTAATGAATACATGTTTGTTTTTTTCATGTACTCCTGGTAGAGGTACATATGGCATCTAAACTTTGAAAAAAAATTTCACTATGAATCAAACACTGTGAGAAATGCATGTGCCATTCATTTTAGGCAATAATAACAATATGTTATATAATTTTACTACATTCATATTGAATGAGGCCTCTAAAATTATAAAACCACACACACGCGTATGTAAGTGCAAAGTCTCATTAAACAAAAACAAATGTCTGTTTCCATAAGTTGGCATCGAGTACCTGGTATCTGGAATTCATGCAATAAATATTTGTTGAGTGAGTGAAATACAAATATATTTTAACAATGTATAGGACCAAAAAAAGTCTAGAAAGAAATACACCAAAATGCCAAAGCATTTGTATTTGTATGGTGGAATTATGGGTGATTATTTTTAAGTCCTTTATGTCCTGATATCACTTTTTATTTTTCATTAAGTGTAATTTAAAAGGAAAATTATAATCATAATAAATATATATTTTACTATAATCATAATAAATGGTGTCCCTCCACAGCTTAAGTATTTCTAAGTTGTTCTATTTAGCACTACAGTTAGTCCTAGTCCTAAGACCACTCCTTATAGAAGCATAATAAATGTTGCTTTGTGATACACTTCTTTTGCTTGTTTAGTAAATGAATCCCATATCTTATTTGCAAGGTAGTAAAATACAGAAAAGGATTTATAAAAAAGAACTCTTGAAAGATGTAATATTTGATGGATGGCTATTATTTCCAAATGTCAACAATATTATTGTATTAATTTTACTTATTTGCAATGACCTGGAATACTTAAACATATAAGCTTTGAGCAGCCAAATCAAAAACCAGAGATGCAAGTGGATCAGTGGCAAATTTGCCAGAGTTTGTGTAGGATAGTCTACGAAAATCTCCATTGAACTTGATAAATTAATGAGAAGTCCCTGGGGGAACTTGAGAAAGGGGGCTAGACCAGTGTGTGTCTCTGAGACTGCCTTCATGTCGGCCCTTGCAAGTCTCTCTTTGATTCCAAGACCTTTCTCCCACTGACATTTGCACCCATTTTTTAAAAAGTAAATGCATGATTTTTTCATAAAGTTTATTTTTTCCAAATTTAAAGACTTATTTTTCTGACATTTGCACCCATTTTTAAGTAAATGTATGATTTTTTGTCATAAAGTTTATTTTTTCCAAATTTAAAGACATTAATTTTTAAAGCATGTGGTTCCTTTTTAAATATTAAAATAATCTTCCCTATGATATGATGATAATTGTAGATGAATTTTTCATTTGTTCTGTTTGACTCTTCACCCTGCAACATTTCTGGTGAAAATCTGGGCAACATTTTTGATGGACGAGAGCAAAGACTTTTATGACTTTTAGTGTTGCTACTTTCATAACTTTTAGTGTTTGACCTTTGAAACATTCAGTGTGGCTTGGGAAAAATGTTTGTGATGATTTTATGGTTCTACACTGTGTTCTAAAGTGGTGTGTGGCAGTTACTCGAGACAAGATTAGATACCCATTCCTAACTCCTATGTCATTTGTTTCTTCTATAGGAGCCTGGATGTTTTTATGGCTTCACAGTGCTGGCCACGAGACACAGCAGCAGTAATGGATGGCAAACAGAAGTCTGCACAGGATTTCTGAGCACATTTCCTAATATAGACATTGATCCATCCTGCTTGCTGTGTCATCTTTTGGACTGAATTATAGAAGAAGTTCCGGGCAGTGGAAAAGACATCTTGAAATTATGGATTGAAGCTATGAAGTGAAATTGCATATTCTATGGATGCTGAAGTGGAAAAGTTACAAGTCTGGAGACTTGGAAACATTCTGGAGTCATTTTACCAGTCCTACTCACTTTCTCTGCTCCACTTGTAATGTTAGACAAAATGCTCATTGCTTAAGCTTCTCTTAGTTACTTGCAATTGAACATATTCAACCCCATACCTGAGTATCACATACCAGATTTTCTCTCTTTTTAAAAAATATTTTATTTTATTTATTTATTTATTTATTTATACAAGAACTGGGGTGTAGGCCAGAGGTCGGGGTGGGGGGATGATGGCAGGAGGATTCACAGAGACAGAGTGGGGAGCAGAGCAGGCAGATTTACTGAAATACACTGCTAAGGGGAACATCAGGGGAGAATGGAGAGATCTGCTGTACCATGTGAGCCATTTCCCAGGCTGGGGATGGCATTCTGGCTATAGTGGTGAGAGTATGATAGAGCTGAGCATTAACCCCTATGCCACCAGGGAGTCCCTACCTGATTTCCCTAAAAGAAGATACCACTGAATTTTTTTTTTTCACTCTTAATATTTTCCCAGGGAGATTCAAAATAGCAAGATACAGTCAAGAATACCAAAAAAATTGCTGAAGAGAGTCTCATCTGAGCAAGTGGAAATGTATATCAAAGTCATACTTTAGTTCTCATTTGAAGAGTGAGAAGGGTCTATACGAACAAGTATTCCCAGAACTACAAACCAAGAGAGCTTGTCTTACTACTACATGATTCAAAGTTGTTCTTTTACTATTTCAAAACTCAAACTAATAAAGACAATTTTTATAACAAATTTTATGTGAGAATATTTGGAAATTTTCATCTCTGGTGCATCTTTAAAGGACAAGTCAGATATTATGGGGAGAAAAGTTTTCAAAAAGTAATAGAAAACTCAGGGACACTAAGTCAGCCAGCAAGAGTGTGAGAATTTATGGAAGTCGTAGAGAATTTCATAATGGATTTAATAACTAACAAATTGCTGCAAGTTGAAATCAAATTTACTCCAATCACAAAATGTTTATTATCAATTTACCCCCTTAAATTTCTATAAAAACAATTCTAACTATTGTGTGAAATAATTGTAGACACTGATGAGTTCATCTGGGAATTTTTTTTTCTCAAATTGTTTTTTCTGTGTCTAAAAGAGTTCATGTGAATGAAATAAAACAGGTATGCATGCATGAGCTTTTCTCATTTTGAATTTCATTATATAATTGCTCATGGAAAGCCCAATAAGCAGAGTCCTGGGGTTCATGTATTTAGTCTACACAAGTATTTGAAACTTTGTGCCAAGACATCCTTACTCTATCAGTGAGGCCTGAGCAGGAGCGCCCTTTGCCATTGGAGGAACCCCTCACCCTCATAAGTAGGCTGCCTACCTTGGGAAAGATAGGCCCTCTGTATCATAAGTAAAAATAACAAATCTTGCTCTTTAAGAAGTCAAAGGTTGACTGCAAAGAGAGTAGTTGCCTCAATTTCTCCCTTATTTAGCAAAGATATATTTAAAGAAGTATTATGATAACAAAATATCCACATAGTAGGGAAAAAACAGAAAATAGAGGAAAGTAAAAAATCATATATATATATATATATATATATATATATATATATACACACACATATACATATATATATCTACCAGCCTTGAAAAATAATTACTGCTAGCAGTTTTCAATTTGAAAAAGAAATTTCCTTTGTTCTGTGGTTTGCAAAATTATTCTGTATTTATAATATTGTATCCTGCTTTTTTATTCACTTGTAAAGATTTTTATATTGTTGCAATCTTTATAATCATTATTTTAATGACTATATTATGATTCACATTTAATTTGGTATATTTTTTTTACATATGTTTGTGTATTTACCTTGCTCATAGTGCCATAATGTGTTATTACTACACTAAAAAAATTCAAATACGATATTCTCTATTTTAGATACTTTCTTTAGGATATAATTTCCAAAATGGAATTACTGGGTCAGGAGCTATGGCCACTTTTTGTATGTACTGCCAAATTGTTTTCTTAAAAGGTTGTAGCAACTATCCTCCAACAGAAATATGGGTAGTTATTTATTAAGAATTTATGCTAGCAGAGGGAACATGACATTTGTATCCAAGCAGGTGGGAACTATTCAAATGTCTATATTTATAACGGCACTTACTTTCCAAAGTGTTTTCCTAGAAACATTTATTTTCACTGTTGTTTCTGAAGAAGGATTTAATGGTCAAATACTAAGAAAGCACATTCTCACTAACCTGTCTCTTAGAGATTCGCTTTACAAGTAGTACATTCAAAATTCTGCAATATCGGGCCTCCCTGGTGGCACCGCAGTTGAGCGCTGCTCTGTGGAGCTGTCAGCAGCAGTGACTCGAGTTCGATACCCGGCCGGGGAGGTTCCCGCATGGCGCGGCAGACCTCTCCTGCCTCGCCCGCTGCTCCCATCAGCAGTGTGTTTCCGTCAATCTGCCTGTTCTGCTCCCCACTCCGTCTCTGGTGAGCCCTCTCGACGCCACATGCCTCTGGTCTGTGCCCCAGTTTGTATGCATAAATGGATAAATCTTGAAAAAAAAATTCTGCAGTATCTTTTAAAAAGACAACTATTAAGCTTTGTTTAACCATGTATTTCTCAGACACCTCCCACTAAGCGTATCCACCTATTTACAGCTTGTGTTCTTGTCTTGTCTTCTAAACACACTCTAATCAATAGGCTTTAAGAAAAGCTGGTGCAGACGTCTATGCAGTTACTAAACTCACAAGAAGGTCCTCAAAATCTGAATTTATTCTATAATATTCCCGTTGCCTAAGGCAGCTTTAAAAGTGTTTGTATGATCTCAATTAACCCAAACTTAGTCGATGTGACCCCAAGATTTCAGGTTCCTTATAGTATCTGAAGAGAGTGAGGGAACAAAGAAATTTTCTCTGGTCAGTTGCATATATGCTCACAGAAAGAATCCTTTCCCTTCTCTTTCTCTCTCTGGTTTGTTTAAACCACTCCTGATTTACTTGATTGTCCTTTTCCAATGAAGCTATTGCTGTTTCACCAATAAGAAAAAAAGTATTGGAAAAAGAGAAGCTTCAGGGTAACAGAAATGTTGATAGACTATTCCACATGAACCATGTGGCACATGGTGGGCTCACTGTGAATTGTACACTTGTCATTCATTAGTGTAAGTGTAATGTCCCCACACCTTCCAGGTTAAGAAAAGGATTATATGGACTTTGGTGGAGGACTAAGGGTGCTTCTGTGGGCATGAGAACACTATGGGTGTTCTGTATGGGAACACTACAATGACTACACCTTAGAAAGGAAATCCTATATTTCCAAAAACCTAAAAAAGATGTGAAACCATGATACTTCAGAAAAAAGAAAAGGAAAATAATTAAACAACTTCCCTGAAAGATCAAGTGGCAATTTCTAATTGCTTACAATTTTATTTCCATATGACATTGCCCCATAGACACAGATAAATACCATTTTCAGGTTGTAAATTTAAAACACTTGTTAACAACACAAACAGACACAGACACTTAAATTCGGCAACAGAATGAACTACAAAAAACAAAAATAACCAGATCAAGCCCCAGGCCTATAAGAACAGAATGAAGTAACCAAATAGTGGAAAAACAAGAACAAAATGGAATGCAAGCTGAATAAATTAACACACTGCTGATGTGTTACTCATCCATGAGGTGAGTAACTTGTTCTATGTGATAACGTATTGATATCTGATATGTGAAATAGCATTTAAATCTAAAAGGAAGATTTCCTGAACTCTCAGACATGATCAAAATATTATTTTGCAATGTACATCTGAAAACATAAAATTTCAACCTTATCATTTCCCTTTCTAAAAAAATATGATTTAATTTACAAACGACTAGAGAACAGTATTTTCAGTATCACGTAGCCTGTTTGAAAATGTGTGGTATCTGAAGCCAAAAGGACCTAGATTCCTGCCTTTTATAAACTTTCAGTCTCTGATAAAGATGCTTATTTACACAAGCATACTGTTTCTTCATATATAAAACATTAATTTTTTCCAAGAATTGTAATAATTAAGTGAGATAAGGCACAGGGCATATTTAACCCAATTCCTGGGATGTATTAAACACTCAATAAATATTAACTACAATAAAAGCATTACATATTTTATTTGGGATTACAAACAACAAAGCAGAGGAATAATTTTGGATTGAGACTCAGACCAGAGTAATGGTGATGGAAAAGAACTACTGGATTCCAGTTTGGGCTGAGACCCAGAGACCAAATGGCTTTCTAAACCAGAAGACACCAAGAATTGTAGTTCCTAATCTGGAGTCTCTTGATACCATGAGGATCTCCTATGCCTCTGGGAGCTGCGACTGCGGTCGACCTGACTTCTAATGACAGGAGCAATTTCATCAATGTCATCTCTGAGCCATACTTAAGACGGCAAGACTGGATCACCAATATATAATAAGATCTTTAATGAAATCAGTCCTTCAGGATTAAAGTGTCATTTCCCAATTTTCTCACACCAGACTTAAATTGAGAAGGGACTACCACACAATATCAAAGGAAAGGTTGGAATAATGAGCTAATCGGGGAAGAGTCTTGCTGAAAAGATTTTTAAAGTTTTTTTTTTTTTTAATCATGAAAACTTGGCTGTTATCATACAAAAGCTGGAGCAGGTTTCAGCCTGTATTACATTGTTTCTCATGGGTATTTTCTCCCATTAAAAAAATAAATAAAGGCAGAACCAAGGCCACATTTTCAAAGTACTGAATCAGTAAGCATAACTTTTCAATTAAGATACAGTATCAGATCTCCTTTACTCTCTATAAATCTTGGGATAAAGAAAATAAACCAGGGATCCAAAAACAAAAAAAAAAAAAGTAACCCTGTTTCAAAGGTAATTAATAGTGTTGGGGAAAGGAGACTCATGAAAGTTGACACTACCCAACACCAGCAAAGTTCTTGGAAGCGTTTTATGAAAAGACTAGTCCTGTAGCCTGAGATAGCACAGCTGACTCTCCATTTCTGACATTCATATAAGCTGGTACCCAACTTTTTTGTACAATAATCTCTATAGGTATGAAAGAAATGGAGGAAAAGAGCTTCAGTGATACAGGATGAGCCCTTTGCATCATAATCAACACATTCACTCACTGAGATATATGAAAGGAGATCTGGTGTCAGGACCCCAGAAATGGAGAGCCAAAGATCAGTCTCCTCAGTCTTATTCTTGTTTGCCTACAAATCTTTAAAAAAAAAATCATTTTAAAGAACACTGCTATTTTTTGCTAAATAGGAAAAGCAAATCTGACAAGAAGAGAGAAACAGAAAGGCACCACGTTATCTGACTAAACTGTACTATAGAGCGACAGTAATTAAAATAATTGGTATTATATAAAAACAGACAAACGGTGCTGGAAAACTGGACAGCCACATGTAAAATAATGAAGTTGGATCACTCTCTAACTTCATGCACAAAAATGTATTCTAAATAGATTAAAGAATTAGATATAAGACCTACAATAATACAATACATAGAAGAAAACACGGGATGTATTTCATGACATTAATGATAAATATGTTTTGGAGACTCAACATCTATGGCAAAGAAAATAAAAATAAACAACTGGGATTACCTAAAATTAAAATATTTTACATAGAAAAACAAATACAGGTAGCTTTAAAAAGACATTCTACTGAAAGCAAGAAAATAATCACAGCTACACACCAACTAAGGGTTAATCTCCAAAAGATACAAAAACCAATTCACTATAATAATATTAAAAGTCCAGTTTAAAAATGTACAGCAGATCTGAACAGAAAATTCACCAACAAAGCTATCCAATTCAATTGATACATGGAGAAATGTTCATCATTGTTTTTAATAAGAGAGATGCAAGTTAAAACCACAATACTATCTTACAACCATGAGAATAGCACATATTAACAGACTCCCAAGTGTGAGGAGGATGTGGAGAAAGAGGAACCCTATGGCACTGTTGGTGGGCATGTAGGTTTGGGCAGCCAATCTGAAAAGCAATCTGGATTTACCTTTAAAAGCTAAAGTGGAAATACCATTTAAAACCACAACCTCACTTTTGGATATCTATCTGAAGAACACGAAAGCATGAATGAAAAAGTATATGCTTTACAATATTTTTTGCATCATTATTTACAATAGTTAGGGCATGGAAAAAAACCTAAGAATCTACTGATAGTGTATTAAATTAAAAAGATATGATAGATAGATAGATAGAGATTTATCTCTATATATCTCTATCTCTAGCTCTAGATAGATGATAGATAGAGACAGAGATATATCTATAGATATCTATATATCTCTCTCTATATATAGATATAATCTCTCTCTATATATATATATAGAGAGAGATATAGATATAGATATCTCTCTCTCTCTCTCTCTATATATATATAGAGAGAGAGAGAGAGAGAGATAGATATATATATAGAGAGAGATATATAGATATCTATAGATATATCTCTATCTCTATCTGTCTAGCTATGTGGAGATATATAGATAGATCATAGATAGATAGATAGAGATAGAGATCTATCTATCTCCACACTATTGAATACTAGCATTCAGTCATTTATTATGGCTTGTCAACAGTAGGAAATGTTTTCATTTACAGCAAAATAGAAGGAGTCTGAGGCATAATGTGTAATGAAGCAAGTCAGAATGACAGAGACCATCACTGGAAGGTTACATGGTGGAAATTTGTAAGCAAAATACCTATAAAAACTAGTGGACACAATTAAAAGGAATAAGGTTTCTGAGGTTAAGAGGGAGATGGCAGAGAGAAAGGGTCAGAGGGGTATAAGGGATGATGGTGGAAATAAAAATAATACTTGCTACTCAGGTTTATTTAATAGGATTTAACCATATGGGGACTGGGAAAATTATAAAACACTGTAATCTTTGAAATTACCCACATAAGTCACTCTGCACCACTATCTCTTAATGGGAATTCCCAAAATGTCATTAAAAAAGAATTTCACATATGAGACTCAAAGGTGGAAAGTGATAAATCAGATAGGCAGTACCTAAAAAAGGATGTTCTTCTTGAGCAACAGCAGAGGGGAGATGGAATGCTGAATCTCTAAAATTAAAAGGCTACATATAGTCAGTAGCTTTTGATCCAAATTAATGATCTATCAGTTACATATTATAAAGACCTTTCCCTTTGCCATGGAATTGGTGACTAACCCCTAAACTTAGCCTAAATAGTTATTGAGAGTCCTGTGTTTTAGAAAGAGCTGCCAATTACTGGGATTTTTTGAGAGGTCATCACATTACTGCTCAGCTGTTCTCAGACTTTACAAGCAGAAGTTGAGGGTGGTGGGAACAGCCTGCATTCCTACCAATTTGTATAGCAATGCCATGACTCCTGAGAGACTTCCAGAAAAATAGCATCCTTGCTCTCTAGTCAGTGAGTTCTCAAGACTGTGATCTGCCTATTGAGGAGAAACCCAGCTATGAGGAAGTAGAGGAAGTATGAAAGAAAGAGCCATAATTCACACAAGCATCTATGCTTTCGGAAATTCCCACAGCAATTCTCCCTAAGAACAAATATCTGTGCCCATGAGAAAGTCAGGTGAGGGGCTCTTGCCAGAGAGGTCCTGCTTTTCCTATTACTACTATAGCATGTACCACCTGTGATGCAGGATCCCCTCCCAGTCTGGCTTTCTCATGGGAATGTTTGCCTTCTCTTCAAAAATTCAAATGTTCGCCTCAATACCAGAAGAGTTAGAACCAAAAGAAGATTGGAAGAGGATTAGCATTCTTAATAAATAAATAAATATTAAGTTCTTTTATTTAAAAGATATTTTATATGAAAAAAGCTGAATTTTTAATTTGAAGAGAGTTAAAGGGAAGTAGTCAAATTTTATTTTTCCCATTTGCTACTTGACCTTGGCATTTGTTTTATATATTTTTTAAGATTTATTTATTTATGTATATAAGATCTGGGGTATAGGCCAGAGTTGTTTGGGGGTGCTAAGAGGAGTCACTAGAGACAGAGTGGGGAGCAGAACAGGAAGATCTACAAAATACACTGCTGAGGGGAGCAACGGGTGAGACAGGAGGGGTCTGCTGTGCCATGTGGGAAGCTCCCTGGCTAGGGATTGAACTCATGCTGCAGTGGCTGCTGATAGCTTCATAGTGCTGAGACTTACCCCCTTGTGCCACCAGGGAGGCCCCTTATAATTTTTTTTAAATTAAGGTAACATTGGTGGTATACAATCATGTATATGGTTCAGAAATACAGGATCTTCTCTCAGCAAGTATGTTACCACACTGGAGGGTAAATGAAAGAATCATCAGGATTTTCTGCCCTCCTGACATTAGATTTAATGACAGGCACCTGTGGTCCTACATGTGTGCCTGATGGTGGCACCTGGAGTGGGGTGGGGGCGTGCGTGAGTGGGCACAGCGGCAGCAGCGGGGCAGCTGCAGAGAACAGAGCCCACAAGTAGAGGACCATGTGGCAGAGAGTGGCAGAGAATAGCGGAGGACAGTGAAGAACATCATGAGAATAGCTAATAAAAAAACAAGTCTGCTTGAACCAATGATGAACCGACCCGGTCTGGGATGATTGCTGAACACACACGTAGCCCACATAGCCCTCTTTTTTAAAGCAGGTCTCTAAAATCTAGGGTCAAAGCTAAAAAGAAGGGGCGGGGAAGCATTAGAATTTTCAAAAATATTGGAACACGTTTTCAATAATTTGAATGTGACTTAAAAAAACTGACTAGGATAATACTATGGTTAAAACTTAACTGAGTTTTCGTTATGCATTAGCATAGGGTAAATGAAAGAGGCATCGGGAATTTTCCACCCTACCGCCATCAGATTTGTCTCGTGGCAACTCCTGGAGTGTGGCGTGCGCGTGCGTGAGTAGGCACACCTGGGCCTGGAGAGACAGTATATAAGGTTGGTGTCACGGGCTGGAAGCGGCAAAAGCAGCAGCAGCAGCAGCAGCAGCAGCAGCAGCAGCAGCAGCAGCAGCAGCAGCAGCAGCAGCAGCAGCAGCAGCAGCAGCAGCAGCAAGCCCAGAGAAAGTGAAGATTTGCTGGGCCTCCTTGCTAGTCTCCTGGCCCCAGGCCCACCTTGCCTACCCACTACCTGGTTGCCTCACTGCAGAAAGATCATTAAAAGCCTAAAAAGTCACTGAGGGCTCCAGGACAACTCCTTTACCCATCTGCCGGAATCATAGGCAACCTTTCCTGTGCCTTGCTGGTACAACAATTAGTCACTGTGATTCAAAAAGCGTATCCTCACAATAGTCCTTTCGAGTAATACTGTCACTCCCATTTTACAGATGTGCAAGCTGATGTATTAAAGATTAATTCATTTGCCTGAACTTACACAACTATCATATAGGGGAACCAGGCAGCGCAGGTCCTCATTATTAATCACCACGGTCTTCTACTTTGCCAAATTAAAATGCTATAAAGGGAGACACAAAAGTAGCTTGAAGTAGAAGACTGGGAAAACAAAACCATTTCATATCACTATCTTTCTGCGTTCAACTGCTCAATAAATGAGCTATCCACACAAGAGGTTTGAAGTATTTAGTGAAATTTGTTTATGCTGAAGGGACTTGGGAATATCTGTCCATCATGCACTTTTCAGATAATCTTGTATTTTCTAGATCCAAAACATCATGACTGGCTTTATTCTTTGTATTGTAATGATTGAAAACAGCAAAAAGGAAATATAAACACAAACACATTTCCTAAAAATTTAAAATACAGGAAGTTTCTAAAAAGAAATTAGGTTCACCTAATTTGCTAATGAGAAGCCTAAATTTATTGCTAACTGAGGCAGGACTATTTGACATGGGAAGAAGAAATGGTCTAGTTTCTGAGAGTGGAAATAGATACGGTTAAGTGCTATATATTTTTAAAGTCTCCTACATTTTAAATCAGTTACAATGATTTCATCTCCAGCTATTTGATAATAGTGGGTGAGTTCTCAAAAGTCTCTCAAGACTTTGAAGTAGAATTTTGTCCAAGTCCCAATGACTCAGTAAAATAGGAATTTTCAGAAAGAATAATCTCATCCCTCTGATTATTACAGGTAATCTTTTCCATTTAGCTAAAATGAGTACATTTTTGAATTGCCTGACCTGGTTTTAATGACCACCTCTGTGCCTCTATTTGTGGGTTATAGTCAGTCTCTTGGTCATAAACTAAAAATAAACAGATATAAAACCTCTGTGTCATGGTATTTGTTTCCCCTCCTTATTAACTGGGGAGCCTGTGCTTCCTTTCTCCTTGCTTTTGTTTCAAATATATTATGAGAGGCTTGTTCCTTCTCCTTGGTGACCTGTTCTAATTGGAACTCATTTTGAGTCCTGACCTCTCTGACCGCCCTGCAGGCTTCTGCTATTCCCTTACTCTCGTCCTTGCTGATCTGCCCTTGTTCTAGTCAGCAGATAATTGCTTTTTGCATTTCAGATCTTAAAAACAGGTTGTGCTTTACAGATGGTGGCCTCCTATGCTTTTCTAATCTCTCCTTTCCCTAACATGATGACGTCCCTTTCATATTTTTTTTACTTTCAAAGAAATTTCCAGGACTCTTTTGCCCACTTTCCCTGAGTCTGTGTGCTCATGACAGTCACCTCCAATATACTAAGCTCAGTCATGTGTCTCTTTTATGGCTCTGACTCTTCTCCTTCTTTCCCCTTTCAGTGTCTGCCATTCCCCACCACGAGTGGCTGAAAAGGTATCTCAGAACTATAATTACTCTCCTTGCCATGTACTGAATGACTGGTGTGCTTGAGCTTCTTTCACTGGAATCTATTGCTATAACTTCAAATAAATATTATTCCCACTGTGATAAATTGAAGAAAATAAAACTGGAGCTACATAATCCAGAACATTCTTTCCCAATGGTTGAATTTTCTAAGTCTGGTTATTTTCTCTCATAAAGGTCCTTTTACAGGAAGGAATCTCTTTATTTCAATTCAGCTAATCATTTTGTTTTTATTTACATATTTATAAGGAGCTTTAGGCACACACAGTGGCTTTCAGAGCAGTAAAGAGAATCAAAATCAAAACATGGTCTTTGCCCCAAGAGCTTATAATCTATTTTCACATTTCCAGTATTTTTTCAGAACTGCCTTAAATGAGTCTTTTAGGAGATAGCTTGAATTACAATATCTGCAGAACCCAGACAACTCAGAAATAAATTTATTTTTTCCCAGACGCAGCTATCAGGGTTGTGAATATGTAAATAGTTTCCAGCCTTTCACACCTGAATGAATGGATTATATCCTGCAGAACCCTGCTTGGTTTGAGAGATTTAATTAAGACAGGAATGCAAGAGTTTTCTTGGGACAAACAGGATTACAGCATTTCATAGATAATATGGAAAAGTTTATGAACATGTCACAGTCACCAAACTTAACATCAGTGTTTTGGATTTTCTTGCTGTACTTCTGGGTGACTTTTGAATATAGAATTGAGCAAAAATCATGGTAGTGATGAAATTCTTTGTTTGAGGGAAACAGTGATGTGTGAAAGATAGGCCTTCGTGTTCAGATAGACCTCCCCAGAACAGGTGCCCCCAAACATGTCACTGTGGTACATGGGTTATTTCAAGCTGAGGAAAATCTAGGTCCTGCAGGCTCATGAGAAACTTCTATCCCTTTTACTATCTAGAAGAATAAAAATTAAGGTTATTATCCAGAATTAAGAATTTTACCAGAAATAACCTTTCTATTGGAGAAACTATATGTAGGACAGGGTAAAAGTCTAACTACAGAACACTTGGTCTTCCTCATTTGAGTCACATTCTGTTCTTTATATGTGGATCTTCCTCTTATAACCATTTGATTGAGGGGTGCCAAGGCCCTAGTCTCTAACGGGGACATTCTAAAAAAAGGTTTGGCCATTCACACATACAAAGACAAGGGAAGCAGATTGTTACTGTGAAATTTCTTTAATTTGTGTGCACAGAGAGAAAGAAGAAAGTATATTCCCAATAAAACTGAAAATTACCTATTCCTTTGTGGACAAATGCATGGCCAAGCAAGCTGGCTCAAAAGAGAGTGACTGGGGCCTAAAAGCTCGCCACAAGTCTAAGGCACATTCTTGTACCTTATGGGGTTGGTTGCCAGGGAGGTTCATAAGAAAGGGGTTAGGTAGGTCCTGGAGAGATGTGACAGGGGAGAACTAAACTTCAAAATGCACTAAAAAGTCAAGATAATGTCTGCCAAGAACGAGGAACAGCCTCCCCTCAGTCCTCTCACCCACAAGTCTCCTTTCCAAATCTCTCTCCTCCACATGTTTTTCCTTTCTCCTTCCTTCCACCGCAATTTTTATATCCACCTGGCTCCTTCCTGACTCCCATTCAGTACTGCATCCTGGGAAATGTAGCCCAAGGCAGCTACACATCAGTGGGGGTGAGAAATACAGCACCCATTCACAGCACTGTGATGTTCCTCCTCCTTTCTTGGGAAAGTACTCTGTAATCTCTCTCCTTGAAGCTCCACGCCATTATCCCGGGATATAGATATAGATAGATGATATATAGACAGATGATATATATATATATATATATATATATAGACAGAAATAGATAGCTTTTCTCATTTTGTCCTACTGGCTTTAGAGTCTACATCTTTAGAATCTCTCTATAGACACTCTTTATACATACAAAATTAAATTTTATTTTTCTCCTACTAGTATGTCTAATAGTAATTTGATTGCTTGACAAGCCAATGAATCCAGAGTGATAGGGGACATTTCTCTCCACTCCTACATGTGCAAACAGGGAATTTTGTAACAAACAAGCAATTGGAGACCTACGATTGCATACCCAGTGCTCACTACCAGATAGTTCACTGAAGCAGCCACAAGTTATAATTTCAAAGATGATTGCCTAGAAACATAGTCATTAAATCTAAGAGAAATAAAAATTGCAAACTCCCTGAGGACAGGGAATGTTTCCTATTTCACTGGGTATTGTGATTGGGTCACTGTTTGCCCAGTCATCCTCCGCATGGTTTTCACATAATTTGTGACTAAGAGCCCGCACCCCTTGCCTGCCCTAGGTGCTTCCAGATCATCCTGCTATTCCCAAGTCACACAGCCCTCTGGCACCGCAAGTACATCTTTGTCTATAAATTCTTGATGGTATCTTTGACCCCCAGGGATTTGCACATAGTCTGACACAAAATAGGGTATTCAATAAATGCTGGTTGAGTGAATAAATGAATTAAGGGATGGATATATAGATGGAATTAATTGAACTGAACTAATCATAAATGGTAATTTTATGTTCTAAGCTTAATTACTGTTCACTCTAACTCTCTTAGGAAATCTGCTCATGTTCCTCATTTCTTTTTTTCCTAAATACACAAGTATCGAATGAATGATTTTAAAGGGTGCTGCACTGATTAGAAGTCCTACTTTTGCTTCCAAAATAGAAATTTGAAAAGTTCTTCTGTGTCTGTATCAACAAATATTCATTGCACACTGTAAGCCACTGCTAGGGCACTCAAGATTAAAATAAAAAATGGAGACCTTTGCTATGTGGTTCTATAGTAATTACCAGAGAACCTGACTATCTTCTTTCTATATGAATATGTCTTCTACCAAAAGAGAATCATCTTTCAAAACACTCTGGAAAAAGTGAAAGTACTTTAAAGATAAAAAATCATTTCATCCATTTTGCATTTATAGAATGTCATTTCTGTTTGCATTAACAGTAAATGTATTAATAGTGCTTTTCCATGTCCCTACATTAGGTATTGTGACAGATACATGACATATGGGAGAAGCAGAGCAAAGGAAGGGTTAGTCTCTAATTTCATGGATCTCACCAAGGCCTGTTGATGACTAGATGAATCTCCTGGGGCTTCCTGGTCAGGGGCATAAGCATTATCCACTCACTCCTTCCTTGTGCCTCTCTGTTCACTGGCATTTGACGCACTGCTTCATCAACCCCACACTGCCGACACAAACCACAACCTCCAATCTACTGCATTCTGCCACACACCCAGTCTTACATAGAAAAGAAAATTAAGGTATCATTCAACAAATAATTATTTAGTAACTGTTAAGGTAAAATGCAGAATGCTGGAGGCCTAGGCAGTTTTTCATCAGTCTTTTAATGTCGTTTTGTCAAGTTACAGGAAGGGGGTGGGGATAATCAGGAAATAGGCACTTGTCAGGAAGAACACAATTGAAGTCAGAAACCAGAATCAACTATTAAAAACAATTAAATCAGGTTTGTTATGTTACAAGGAAAAGCAGTCATGCTTTGCCTTCCCTTAAAAGAAAAATCACAATGAAAACCCAAATTTATGGTAAAACAGAGATAGATGGTGAAAGACAGCCTTTCCATTTTTCTCCTGGAGGCATACACATGAATTTAATTATACAAAGTCAATGGTATCAAGAAAATAGCAAGTGAATTTTGTTTGCAAACTACAATTTGCAAATGGAATCAATCATACAACACAATAGTATTTATTGACTAATCTTGTAAATAACATAACACTATTTTAATTTTGAAAATACATATCCGTTTCTCACCAAGCATGACTCTTCTTAAATATAGAGCACACTGTCATTTTGATCACTAAGGCTATAAAATGTACAGATAGTTCTTGTCCTGCAAAAAACTATTCATGGAAAGTCAAAGATAAAAGCACTGACCTACAGCAAAGTGTCATATTGTAACATAAGACATAGTCACCATGCATATCATGCATTAAGCCATAGATTATCATGGATTCATTCTCATCAAATAATATAGGACACGATCCACAACTCTCCTTGGCCTTCCTATGGGAAATTCAGTTGAAATAAAATCAGTTTCTAGCTTCTTTTTATTCAATTGCTAAAACTTTAAGAAAAGGTCAGACTTGGAGGGTCCACTTTAACTTTAAATAAAATATATGTGAAGTGTGAAAAAGAAGAGCTTTATTTGAAAATTGCAAATTGGGAGACGAAGGGCTCACGAATTTAGCAATGGCTTAGCATCTCTCCCTATAGTTTTCTGGTGTGAAGTCTGTTTATGTCAACAGTTATAAGAATTGCTACCAAACAGTAAACTCATGAAAATTTGTGAGGAAATTAATCGTTTCTCACATTACTAAATTACTGCCATAAAGGACAACCTAAATTGTAAGGAAAGTGCCATCATGGACCCCCAAAATGACTGTATGTCTCAGAAATGGTTTCCTTCTACAACATTTAGTGATAGTAGAATAGTAATAATATCAGCATGATGCCTATTAAAATGACCATCTAATTCTCAGGATGTGAAACACTAGGAAAGATATTGTTCTACAGGTCAATTAAACTAGGAACATGAGACATGCACCTATTCTAAACCATAGAAATTGGTCAGGATAATAGAAATAAATTAACTAAACATTTAAGAGATTATCCTTGGAAATTTTGGGTGAGAAAATTTCTTTCCAGCAATGGTAATCAAGTAAAATTCCAAGAAAGAAATAAAAATCTGGTTGGGAGCAAGATTTATAGAATTTAACTATTTTTGGCTGTAGAGAAAGGATGATAATGGGATATTATAGGCAACCATTTATGGTTTATGTTTTTTTAAGGGGCAGGACAAATATTATAGGTATTTGAATTTCCTCAGTTTCCTATCACCTCATTGTCTTTATCCCTCTTCGGTTTCTTCTCTCTTCCCCTAACCTATAAGTTAGATTGTCGAACTGGAGAATATTAAGTTAACTTAATAGAAAGAAAAAAATAGAGAAGAGGAAGGAAGATGAAGTGATGTTCAAAAATACTAAGAAACACTTAGAAAGGAACCAGAGCCCTGTGAAGAGTAAGGGGACTTTTTCCCACAATCAACACTACGCTTTACTCGCTCTTCTAGATTTTATTTATATATATATATATATATATATATATATATATATATATATATATATATATATATATATATATATATATTGCTGATGTTCCAAGAAGTTATAAGGTTAAGGTGATCAAATCATGCCACCGTAAAATACACTTTGCAGAAGGATTAATTGTAGTTGAAGAAAATTGAGAATGCAGACTCAAAAGAAAAAAAAAAAAGCTCTCTGCTGTTTCCATAGTTGCCAGCCCTGGAGATGACTCCAGACTTATTAGACCAGAGATGCACTAAGAGGTATTTACATAAAATGTTTATCAGACAACCCTATCTTCCATCAATTTCCTCATATATTTACCTTGGTAGTTTCCCATACCTAAAATCTAAACCTACTTTCCTTTGTCTTGTTACTCCCCACCAAATTTATTGTTCTATGTTAAAATGATATATTAGTTCTAGGTTCTAGTCACTCCTTTGGGCTTACTATTTTTCTATGTCTGTCTCTATATGCATTAAATATCTATCTATCTATCTATCTATCTATCTATCTTTACATATACACGCAGAATTATCTCCTATTAATCTGTTAGTTTTAATTTGCAAAATCCCCCCAAATGAACAAAGGATGTAGAAGAAAAGGGCCTTTTTCTCCCCTGCAATGTCATGCAGGTGATAAGAAGCAATATCCAAGCACAACTGGATCTGATTCTCAGCCCACAAACTTCACTATGACCTACGCCTCCATTTGCATGGACAGAACAGCATGTGGCTTGTGCTATGACTAGAGCATGGGCCAAAGTGAAGAGCAGGGGCATGATTAAGGTGCAGCGCCAGCAAGGCAGAGTGCAGGTTCCCTATGATTCAGGCAGATGGATCAAGGAGTCCTGGAGCCCTTGGTGGCTTTTTAGGTTTTCAATGGTCTCTTCTAGTGAAGCAAGCAGTTACAGGGCAGGCAGGGCTGGCTGGGGGGCCAGGAGGCTGGGAGGCCTCCTAGCCCCTGGTAAATCTTCACTCTTTTTGGGTTCTGTGGCGTTGCCCCGTGGTCTCTCTACTGCACCCCAAACGGTCCTCTGCCGTCACACTCTGTTCTCTCTTGCTGCTTCTGCTTTTGCTACTTCTGCTTCTCTCCTTCTTCTATGATGCCGCCCTTATATGCTGGCTCTCCAGGCCTAGGTGCGCCCACTCACACATGCACACACCCCACTCCAGGTGCCGCCATCAGGCACACATTCAGGACCGCAGTTGTTTCATTAAATCTAATGGTGGTAGGGTGGAAAATCCTGATCATTCTTTCACCTAACCCACAGAAGGGATTACAGCAGAGCATCAAAATGGTTCAATAGGAATGAAAGAAGTATTTCCACGTGTAGATGAAGTAACTAATCTGCCCCAGCATCCTTAGAAAGGAATCAGATCCCCAAAACTTAGCAACAGGAAACACTGTGCAAAGTTGTATACACTTCAGGGCCTCCCTGGTGGCACAGCAGTTAAGCGCTGCGCTGAGGAGCTGTGGGCACCGGCAACACAAGTTCGATGCCCGGCCAGGGAGATTCCCACATGGCTCAGCAGATCTCTCCTGCCTCACCCACTGCTCCACTCAGCAGTGTATTTCCATCGATCTGCCTGTTCTGCACCTCACTCTCTTTGGTGAACCCTCTCGATGCTCCACGCCTCTGGCCTGTACCCCAGGTTGTATGCATAAATAAATAAATCTTAAAAAAAAAGTGGTGTACATTTCAGTACATAATGGAAAACCAAAGGGATAGTCCTGGGATCACAGTGGCATATGGACCTTTTCATGCTTCAAAGCTGTGAATAAATGCCCTCTGGTATGCCACCCTAAGCTCCAGTATTGCTGGTTCTCAGATGCTGACTCTGCCAACACATGCCCAGATAGCCCCTGCTGCCTGCAGAGGGCCCCAGATGATAGATCTAGGTCCTGCTTTTTGCACTGTAAAAGCAGAAAACAACACCTGCCCTGAATTGAAGCTGCAAGTACAATAGACACATTAGTGTCTAAATAAAGCCGTCTCTTTGCTCTAATGTAATCAAAAAAATCGGAAAAGGAAATGGAGGTGGAAGTGGGTATGGGAAGAAAAAAAAAAGGAAGCTCAAGAGACCAATTACTGCAACTGTCTGAAGCACTTTGAAAAAAGCATAAATATACCAGACTATTTCTCTAATATTTGTAGAGAATTTTACAACTTATCTTATAAGAATCAGAAGAGCAGACTTTGTAGTAAAACAGCCTCATTTCCACCCCAACAATTATGGTCTCTAAGAATGAGAGGAGAAAAGACTCAGGCATGTTTTGATTATGTTTGCTTCTTCTGTTTTTACTTGTCATCTTTAAGTTCACCTGTTTTGATTTAATGACTTCACTTTGCTATGGCAAAGGCTCAATGTACCTTTTGTTTAAGCTGGTAATTCAGAGCTGAAAAAAAGAGACCTAAGCAAAACATTCTGCAGACTGCTCCTGAGACAACTAGGAAATAAATTGTTAAATGTTCCACTATAATGAATTTTTGTATATAATCAGCAGGGAGGTAGCTGTTGGCCATTTATCAGTTTTTCTGATTGCATATTTTTATTCATGGAAGGCATAATTAGAATACTCCACAGGTGGAAACTCTTCTATAATAATAGTACATTTTACCAGAATGGTGCTCTTTAACTTTGCAAATTTTAGAGCATTTTACAGTGATCTATTTGCAATAATAACTATCACATCTTTAAATATTTTTAATATAAAACTGTATATTGAAGAGAAAAAGCATGTACAAAATGCACTAGGCTCATGTAGAGAACATACCACTTGTGACTTCAATTACTCTAAATGTGTGTGCAAATGGGTCAACATTTAGATCTTTTGTTAGCAGGTGGTCAGAGTCAAATATGTTCACTGGATAAAGTGACTGAAATAAGTAAATCTATTTTAGTTTTTTAGAGTGCTTTCTAGATTTACAAAGACTTTTGCATGTAGTCCATTCCTTCATCCTCATTATGGCACTCTCTGTCTTTTAGAGATGCAATACTAAAGACCAGAGAGATAAGAGCCTTGCCTGAAGTCCTCAAAATGAGGCACATACACTCCTGAGTACAAGGATTTTCCTCTTCCTGCCATAGCTACACACAGGGGATTCCCTATGGAATTGCTGGGCAATGGAACAGGTCATCTTAGTTTCAGTTTCATCTGTAAAGTGAGAGTGGTTTCAGATAACTAGTTTGCCTTCTCTTATAACTGTAAAAGCTATAAAGTTTTCTAAATTCTACTGTGATCAGGAACATGGAACCCGAAATGGCAATGTAAGCAAAGTTTTGCACTGTGAGAGGAAAGAATTTTGACTTTATAACAATCACTTTATAGAATGCTGAGGTTCCTGAGACAGATAGCTGAGGCATGTTAAATTAATTGTACAAAGAGGTCATTAGGCCTAGGTGGCTCTACTGCCTTTGGGAGCCGACCAAAACCAGTCTGTAATACCTCAAGTTTACAAGATCAAAAGTCTAAGAACAACCAATCACACACAGCCAGCTCAACCATTAAGATACAGCCAATCAAATAATTTCCTTTCTTTGTTTCCGCACCTTCTTTTCATAAGCCTTTCCCTAGAAGCTGTCAGTGGAGCTCTCCTAACCATTTCTGGTTTAGCACTCAAACTCTTAAAAATGTTTAATATGCCTCAGTTTATTTTTTTCCAAATATTTACTTTTATTTATTTATGCATACAAGAACTGGGGTGTAGGCCAGAGGTGAAAGGGGTGAGAGGATTCACCAGAGACAGCGAGGAGCACAGTAGGTGGATCTATTGAGATACACGGCTAAGGGGGACAGTGGGCGAGACGGGAGAGGTCTGAGTTTCCAGAAATTGAACTCACTCCACAATTACTGATGATTAATTGATAGGGCTGAAGACCTTAACCCCTGCACCACCAGGGAGGCCCTCATCTTATTTTTTAACTTGTTCTTTCTCCACCACCCTCCTTCCCTCTACTTCACTTTTTATTTATAAGCCAAAGGAGGAAACTTGCTTTATCTGATGGTGTTAGGGGATATCCTATTTGCATATTAGAGAATAATACTAAACTAAAACATGACCTTGTAGTGTATGAAAATAATTTAGTGAACAGCATTTGAAAAACTAAATAGAACATAATAAGCAATATAAAAGTGTATCCTAAAAAGAAAAGCTAACCAAATTTGAAAGAAATGAGTACAAATGTTGGACACTATGTCTTTCAGCATCACATGGGGGCATCGTTTAATAGGTTCAACCAAAAATTATTTAGGATGATAAATTCTGACTCAACAATTGATAAGGGGTACTAGATTGAGTGAAATTATATGTCAATTTGTAGTTTTGTTTGGTAGATATGAAAATAACTTCTGTCCAGTAGAAAAGATAACCCTAAATGTTATGATTGACTGTTCTGAAGCACATAAACCAATTTTATACCTAACCTAGCAATCTTCACATCTATTTTTAAATTTCCCATAAATAAACAGCTCCCAACTGATATTCTAACCAATTTTAACATTGAAATGATTCACTCATTAACCAATAAGATGAATGAAATCTTTGAGATGTGTTCACTTTATTTTTGTCTGAAAAATCATGTTTTTAACTTAAAAAAGTTTACATCAACAGTCTTATGTAATAAGGACATCTAATGTTTTATCAGACTTTGCTTTCAGTTATAGTGTGTGTATATATACATATGTGTGTGTGTAATGTTACATTATAAATTGTACCTCTTATTATGGATCTTGTTCAAAAGAATCTCAATGCTTCTGAATTAGAATTTGTTTTCTATCGCCTCTCGAAAGCTCCTCTATTCCTTTAACTCAAATGATCCTGCTTTATTATTTCTCCTTATTCTTAAGTGTAAGCTCCCACCAACCAATATTTCTTTACGTTTGTGTCAGAATTACCTGCAAGAAGTCAAAATCCTAGGAGTAATTTTTAAAGTAACCAAAGTGTCAGACTACTGACAGCAAATTTCTTCCTGGGGGCTAGTCCCCTGGGGTGTGAATTGGTGGTTAGGCCTTCAGCAGCAGACTGTCAATTGCTAAAAGGAAGCTCCGCTTCATGGCCAGCTGATTTGCAGGGAGAGACTTGGAAAATGTCAGAAAAAGGGTAAAAGCACAGAGATTACAAACCCAAAGTAAATACAGTGGTGGTGCGAGGCATTTATTGACTTAGCACAAAATATCATGTGGCATTTTACAATAACAGCAAGATAACTACATGGGGAGGCGATTCATAAATAACTGGAATCTCAGTAATAAAGACAACGGAATCAGGGCACAACTGGGCTATATTAAAGCCACAGCAAGAGACCTGGCTCAGAATTTTCTCATTCAGATTTGGGTTCCATCTGCCTGTTGGCATCATTTTAACTTTGGCTTTTCTCCACTGGGAATACAGTTTCTTTTCTTTGATTCTCAACCAGGGGATGCAAAGGGTTGGTGAAATTTTGATTGGAAACTGTTGTCTTTTTCAACTATAATTTATTTTGAGAAGCTGCAATGATAGAAAATTGCATTGCTATACTAAAAGAGCAAAAAATGTAGTGAATTGCAACTGGATATATATATATATATATATATATATATATATATATATATATATATATATATATGGGATGCTTTAGAATTTTCTCTGGTATAAGTCATAAAATAGTGGTTAAAAATTTGGTTATCTGTATTTTCAATTGAAATTTGTTGTTGGTTACAGTGTGTTAATATGTATCTGAAGAGGTATGAACCTCTACCCCTTAATCATGTACAGTGATGCAAATCACTATTACCTCAATACAAGAATACAGTTAAAAATAAAATTAATAGATATAATCCCCCCAATAAGAAAACTATTGTTTCTGTTGTTCAAAAGGATGTCTTCATTCCCCCTTTTTAAAGTAGTAGTACAGAAGGCATATACCTGCAACAGGATGGATTCCAAACCTGACAATATGGTGGTGGATAACTGCACAGATATTATTTGCAAAATCTTCAGTGACATGATCCATTCATTTTTAACAGACAGCAATAAATAGCTACAATTGTTGTCAAGGTAGAAAGCTTGATTTATTACATAGAAAAGTCACTCTGATAATGGGAACTATGTATTATTTCAGTGTATTATAGTAGAGATGATATTCACCTTTGTCTTCTCTGGTCTTTGTCCAGTAAGTAGCTATGTGGCATTTTCCTGGTCAGGCCAACTCTGTACTATAACCTCCTCATTTCACAAATGAGCCAATATAAATTCCAGAATGAAACACTAATACAAATTAAGGGAAACTATATAACTGAATGTGTTTTACAGATTGGAATATACTGAGAAATATGAAACATTTTAAAACATTGTGTCTTAAACATTTTATATACATAATCAAAATCTGCAATTCATTTAGGATTTATAATATTAAATTTCAAGATTATAAATGATATTCACAAAAAGTTAGTAGCATGACTATATGAAATTTAAACAAAATTCTTGATCTTTCAGGATTCATTAAAAATTTGACTTCTTAGGAGTTAAAGATCTAAAGGATAGATTTAATATATTCAAAACCAAAACCCTATGTATTCCCCAACATCACATATTCGGAAGGGGAGAAAACTCGTGAGTCTAGTGGCAAAATAGAAACCTTCCTGAAAACTGGGAGTGTGTGCACTTTTCACAGATTAGAAAAGCAGGGATTATATGAGATGAGTGAAGAGCATTTAAGTGCAGGAAATTTAACATAATAACATTCTTTATACAAAAAAACTGAGAAATTATGTGTTATATCCAGTTTATCACCTAATGGCTTGGAGAAGAGACATGGACAGTTAACGCTCTGACAAGCTACTCCTTAACTAAGGGAACAACCAATATAATGGGATTAATGCTCTCAGGTGACAAGCAATGGCTTGGAACTTTATAACCTACAGAAACAACCAATTTTCTACTTCTCTGAAGACAGAGTCTCCATTAAGTCAACAAAGCATGTCTTCTACAGATGCCCCAAACCACACTCTGACCAGATGGCACCTGCCACACACTGACTGATGTGTTATAGCAGAATGTTTTAAAATAGAAACAGGCTATTTGATAGTACTTGGAAAACATGGACTTCGACAAGTATCTCACTTTGTGGTACCTAGATTTGCCTTAGATTTATCATATTTTCTAGAATGGACAATAATTTCACTTACCAAGTTTTAAGAACAGATTGGCCTGTGATCATATTTCAAAAGCTAAGAAAACACATACATTGATATCTCTGCGGATGATAACTTGATCTAGATTAGTTTGAAATACTAAGAATAAAAACCGAATTGATAACAAAATCTTTAAGACGTTAATGTTGTTAATAAACCTTCGAAAATATTTATGGTGTTGAAAGGAACAATTTTGACCTGCTTGACTGACCACTTAATAAAACATCAATTATGTTTTATTTCTTAAAGCAGAACAGATAGACCTCTCTTGCAGGGGAAAAAAAAAGTCATTCTTGCTCTTTTGTACAGGTAAGTGCCAAAACATCGTTTCTTTAGAGATAACTCATACTAATTAATATTTTCATAACTCCTCATGCATAATTGCAGATAAACCTCACAACTACTTTAGGAAGTGGGTAACTATACCTGTGTCTACTATGTATGTGGCAAAAATAAATATTCCAAATAGTATGACAGGCTTCTTCATGATTACGTAACTTAAAAATAGTGGACCCAGTACTCCAGTTCCACATTCCTTCAAAATAAAATAAACTTCTAATTAAAGATACTTTTGTATATAGTAATCTGAATGATTGAAGTTGCACTCTATTTAACTGGGGTGATGTTTTAGGGATACAGAGTAATGAATAAATTTTCTTATATTCAAATACCTTTTACCCTAACTCAAAAGTGAAATACGTATGCTTCCTTGGCAGACGTATTGGAGAAAAGAACACCAAACCTGATTATGAACTCTTCTGAGGTAAAGAACTCCCACAATTATAAATACTGAATCAGCAGCCAGATGTGCCCAAGAGAAAAACTTAATTTAATGACAATCTGTTTCTTCCAGTTCTTCATCTCTGACAGTATGCGAAAGGTCTTTCTTGTTACTTTATTCTCCTTCCATAAAAATCAGAAAGGATATCAATTATTTTTGCTGGACAGGCTGTCACTGCCCCTGGTAAGTAAATACACTTTAGAAGGTTTCATCTGAAAGGAAGTAAAATATATGTCACTTTTCTAATCAGCTGTCAAACATCTTTTATTCTAACATGTTTTCAGAGAGGAAGATAAAATTGCCATTCTAGAAAAGCGATAGAAACTTTGGGAGTCTTCTGAGAAAATTATTCAAGAAAATATGGTCTTCAAAATATGGCAATTGGGACAATGTAGTTTTCCTCCCCAAAATTAAGGGAAATTATTTTCTAGGTGTGATAAAAATGGTAAGAAATAAGTCATTAAGAATCTGTGACTTGGTGAATAAATAAGAGAGTATTAAAGTAGTCTAATAAAGGGTTTGCATATAATTATCAATTACATGGGCAATCATTGTAAATTTATAGTTCAGAGTTTGAACAAGCTTTCTTTCAGAAAAGGCAGCTTGAGTCAGACTGCTGATGACCTTTTGTGCCCTGCTAACTTGAAGATTAAACAGATACAGCCCATTTCGTGTCTCTTGACCCACCTCTAAATTTTGTTCTATATTTACATATCTAACAATTAAATGTGAAATTGTCTCTAAAAAAAAAAATACAGCAACCCAGAGACCACCCAAGAAAAGAAAATTAGCCCAGAAACTCATTGAATTGTTTATTTGATCAATCTAATTAACAGAGTAAAATGAGAGATGACAAGAAAAATATTAATAGTGTTACATGTACCTCAGTTTATTATAATCCTGGCTTCTTTTCATTCTTGATGTAATAAACAATTTAATAGGAGAGTGAATTTTTATACTGATCAATGACATGATTATACTTGTGAAACTGCAGAATGTTTGTCTCCTGTCTAATCTGAATCCTTTCCTGGCATTAAAGTAGCGATAAACTCTCAGGAAAGTGAGCTAAGGACAAAATGCAATTACCTTATTTTGACATATATATTTCTGAAACCAGAAATATAATTTTTCTCTTGTCATGTCAGGTTGGTTTCCCTGGATTTACTTACTTTAATAATTGATTCTGTTCTGTTCATGACAATCACAGCTGTCAAAAATCCTCTTAAAACTGTCAATCTTTGGTCAAGATGAAAATCTCAGGATTTATGAAAAAAGCCAAACTGTATTTTTAAATGGAAGGATGAAACCATAAATATTCTAAGGTCATGTGGTTAATATATTTAAAGAACCTTATGTTCTTAGTGGAGTCCAACAAGAAACAGTCACCAAGATATCTGACAACTGGGATAAAAACTTTCTTAGAAAAACAAGCTCTTTACATGATCCTAAGAGTTTATACCACATACAAATAATCATGTGTATTAATCCCCTATTGCATTAACTTTTTAATAGAGATAAAAGAAAAGTTACAGTAAAATACTTTGATGAGTAAAACTTGTAGTGATACTAACGCATATTGTTTAAAGAATAAAGCTTTTGCCTTTATTGACATTTATCCATTTTGGCTTCTTAACTGCAGAATTCAAATAAGAGTTAAAGGACTATTCCTCTGCACATTTAAAAGCTAGATTACTATCTTCAGGAAGTTGGTGAAAATATTTAATTGTTTAATTTACCACATTGGTCTCTGGCATACATTGCAACATGGACAAAAGTAATTAGTGTTGTTATGATTTCATGTTACCAATTATTTTAGGATACTGACAGGTCTGTAAATTTCTATGCATGGTTCTTCTGTGAAGACAACAATGCCTTAAAAACCACCCTACTGACTGTACAAAAAACATAATAAGCACTAAGAGAAAGTAATATCACAATAGATTCTGCCACTAGTCTTGCACATTCAAAATGAAGAAAAATCGTTTTTATTCTCATCAGTATGTTTGGTGGTAAACTAGTTTTGAGTTTCATTCAAATTTTCAAAGCTTACATCAAGTAGCACTAATAGCAAATTGATGATTCTATGTAATAGAGACCGCCTATAATTATTTTTAATCAGTAAATAACATTTAACATCATTTTCTAACCCCATGAAAGATCTTCAGTTAGTTGTAGTCTTCACAGACAAGCTCCCTAAAAGAGAACACTTAGCGACAGCAAATCAAATGCAGCCCTTCAATGGAGTTGTTAGACACACAGCCTCAGCTGCCATACCGAGAGCTTGTTAAAAATCGATTCATTCTAGTGATCAAAGCAGAAAAATCGTTCTGCATCCTGCTTCATATCAATAGACAATTTTGTGCAGTACATCACACACACAAAAATCAGGTCTAGTGGCAGTAGAGAGCATCAAAAATCTAGTTTCCAAAACAATATTTAAAATAGATTTCTGTCGGACAATAAAGGATGAGCTTAAATAGAACACAGTGTCAAATGGAAAGGTCAAGTCTTTTAACATAATAAAAATAATCAATGAAGTTTCTTTTCCAGTTTCAACATGAAAAGAGGGTGGGGCGGGGGGTGTGTGCTCTGATATTCCAGAATGGGGATGAGGCACAAACTTTGATTTGGCCTTTGTTTTTTTTTATTATTCTTATTGAAGGATATTTCTGATCTCAGCCTGCTTATATTTGTGACTGTGTGTGTATATATATGGACATGTACATGACCACCCCCCACATACATATTATCAGTAAATTAAGTACTCTCACTAAGAAATGTATCATAACTTATAAGTTTTTTTCTTCTTATTTTTCATAAAACAAAGTTCCATTTTCTGGAGTTGTCTAGACATAGTCCCATAATACACAAACAAATCATTTTCCCACAGTATACTAGGTAGAAATACATCAGGTGTCTGTCTCTTGTCTTAAAGCTGTAAGCCAAAACTAGATATACATTAAGTTTAAAAGATTTCCTAATAACTGTTAAAGCATCAGCGAAAATTAATCACACTGATGTTATTCCAGTAAGAATCGGGCAATCAGTCATAACTGCAGCCCAAATAAATGAAATGGAACATAGCTGATTTAAAGAGGTCACACATAGTCTGAGTTTTGAGATTAATAACAGTATGACTTGTGCCTGATAACAATTCCTTATTAAAAATGAATAAAGGCAATGGCTGGAAGTAAATGTTTCCTATTTCATGACTTCATTCTTCTGATCATTGGAAGAGGAGTGAAGAGGACAGGAGACATATTTACAATCCTCTATGGTCCCTCTCCTATTACGGGATAAGGGAAATTGTATGTCTAGATAATGGAATAATAAGAGGTAGAGAAATTAGCAGCATTGATATGCTTTAGTCAGTTTATCTCTTCCTCCCAGGAGATCCTGTATAGAGATAGGAACATTCTATATCCTCATCATTTCAAAGCCTGGATATAAGTGCTTATGATGTCTTCAAAAATACTTCCGGACAGTCTACCTTTTGGAGAATGCATGCCCCTCTTTAAACCAAGGGACACCCGAGTCTCCCACCCTGTAAGGCATCTTCTTTGTATTAAATCTACATCTTTGAATAAAACACTGTCTAAGCCTTGAATTATTATATTTGGTAAATAATAATTCATCATCTTTTGTTTATTGTCTTTACCAAAATAGGAATGAATTCTCACCATAACTGACTCACCTTTTGAACACCTTATGATCATATTTCATACACCTTATGATCAGATGCTCAAAATATGATACTTGGAATTATGGATTGAATGCATAACACAAACCACACTCCAATAAATATTTTTCAAACCCCTAATTAGTTTATGCAAATATCATAGAAACCACTCTTTGACGAACATTTTTCAAGCTCATGACTAGTTTAAAAATAATTAGCATCCATTCTATAAAATATTAACCAGAATATGTGTTATAGGATTTTCCCTTTCGGCCTGGGTACTTAGTTACTTCAAATCATGATATCTTCTTTTAACACTTACTGTGCTGAAGTTCTATTGTTTGTCTCAGTTTCTGACTCTACCTCATTGTCATGAACAAAGGAAGCAGAAGCTGTACCTATTAGTCTTCACCAGGGTAGAGTTGATACGGAATGATGTGACAGTTTCAATTTAAAAAAAAATAAAGCTTATTTATTCTCTTGTGGTTCCTCTTAGCTACCCCTTCTTTTGTTTTTTTTTTCCAATTATAACAGTCAGATATGATTCATAGATCTCACCTCCTCAGATGTGTATCACCCCACCATACCTGCCTTTCTTTCAATGCCTTTCTACAATCTCGGGGCCTCTCCTAAGGTGCACTTCTTTTCCATATTTTGAATAATATTTTATGTCTTTCATTCCCATTTCCTGATCATCTCCACTCCCCATATACTTTGCCCAAGGCTCATCCTAGTGCACCCCTCTATGTATTTATCTATGAAATCACTACAAAGGTTTACTAGCGATTCTAAAACCTACCACAACAACAACAACAACAACAAAAAAGAAATAAAAAAAAATAGAATGAGGCAAGAGCCTCATTGTAGAAATTATTTTGGTCAGATGAAGAACATGTAAAAGAGAAGTGGAAGTCAAAATTTAGAGTAGTTACAGAAGAAGACAAGGTCAGAAAGGATCTGAGTATCCAGACAAAAATCTAAAAAAAGATTTGGGAGTTGTAATTAGATATATGGATGATTATGGTGCGGTATGAAGCTAATAAACAGATTCATTGAAAACAAACAAGAGTCATTGTAAACTTGCCAATAGCGCTGTAAACCTCTTCACCTACACAAAAGTTAGCTAACTCACACACCAAGCTAGCATCAGTGCTGACACGAGAATGTAGAACACAAACCTCAGAGCCTCCCTTGAGGCCCAAGGGTTAAATCTCAATGCTGTCACCACTACAGCCTGAGTTCAATCTCTGGTCAAGGAGCTAATCCACATGTAGCACAGCAGACCTCTTCTGTCTCGCCTGCTGCTGCCCTAGCACTGTATTTCAGTAAATCTGCCTGTTCTGCTCCATACTCTGTCTCTGGTGAATCTTCTCATCCCTGGCACCTCTGGCCTACACCCCAGCTCTAAGCAAAAACAGAACACCAACCTCAGCTCTGGATTGCTTTCTACTAGGCCACTGGTTTCCAGTTCAAGGGGTCACCCAGTCGTCAAGCCCTGACATTTTTCAAAAAAATGATGAGGAGAATTATATTGCAGAGTCTTTGCCATCGGAAAAATTCATGAGGGATAAGTAATAAAGTTATTTTCTACTTTCCTAAGAGATTTTTTTTTT
>PVIJ01013696.1:7514-43832 GCA_004024925.1 Scalopus aquaticus | reverse complement strand
GGAGGAGGAGGAGGAGGAGGAGGAGGAGGAGGAGGAGAAGGGCAGATTTCAAATAATCGCTTCCCAATGATACTCCCCAAATTAGCCATCCCTTTGTGGCCAAATGCCCAGACAAATAGGCTAAGCCTAAAGTAGGCTTAAGTCTAAGTTACCTTCTGGCAAGGAATCACAAGAAAGGGGTTAGGCAGCTCCCAGTGAACTGGGGCAGAATGAGAGGCTCAAAATTCAAAATATGTCACATAATCCAACATGAGGCCAAGATAATGGCTCCCATTGTCTCTACCAAGGACCAGGAGTATCACCCCCACCTGTTTCTCACCCATGTGTCTTCCAAGTGCATCTCTTCCAAGCGTCTCTACATGTCTCTCCTCAACATGTCTCCTCCAGTGTGTCTTCCCCAAGCCCCCTCCCTTTTGTTCTACCTCTCTTTTTATACATCTTGCTTCTTCCCAACTGGCCCCATGCAGGAAGTCCGGTTCATGGTAAACTGCAACTTGCAGTCCAAGGTGGATGCATGAAAGTGGGGCAAGAAAAATGATGCCCCTTCATGGCTGTCACAGTACTGCCATCATCAAATTTATTAATGTTTTAATTAATGTTTGCACTGGTCTCCATATTTATGTAGCTATCCAAGATACCCAAGGTTTGCTTAGCAGGCAGCTGGAGGAAGATGAGGAGGGAATCCCAGAGAGACCAGGAACTGCCCTCGGACTTGTGACTTTCCCCCCAAGTCCTGCTACATGGTTGGACAGGGCTATACAATACCTTCTGCTCCCTCACCATCAGCTTAGCACCTGAAATTCTAACCAAAGAGTTGTGAGGACCGGGCTCAGTCCCATGGAGACTACTCCACAGAAGTGGGCCTGAAATTTGGGAGAGGGGCAAGGCTCCGGTTATTATCATTTTTTCCTTTTATTTTGTTGCAGCAAAATTCACAGAACATAAAAATAGCCATTTAGTACATATACAATTTTGTGTAGTTATCATCTCTGCCTACTTCCAAAACGGTTCCATCACCTCAGAAGGAAATTCTGTACTCACTGAGCAGGCGCTTTCCAATCTTCCCTTTCCAGAGCCCTGGTTACCACTAATTTGTGTTCTGTCTCACATAAAAGTATGTCACCTTGTGTATCTGGCTTCTTTCATTTAGCGCAATGTTTCTGAAGCTTCATCCACATTCTAGAACGTGGACACAGCACTGTAGTTTTGTAGCTAAATTGTATTCCATCGTATGGATCAACCACAATTTGTTTATCCAGTCACCCACTGATGGACATGGAGGTGTTCCCACCTTTTGACGATTGTGAGTAGAGCTCTACTGAAGACCCATGCACACATATTTGTCTGAGTACCTGCTTTAAATTATTTCGGGGTATATATCAAGAATGCTGGGTCATATGTAATTCTATGTTTAACTCTTTCAGGAGCCACTAAACTTTTCCACAGTTGCTACACCATTTTGCATTCCCACCAGCAATGGACGGGGGTACCAATTTCTTCATATCATATCTCTGCCAACACTTGTTACAGTCTTCTTCTTCTTTTTCTTCTTCTCCTTCTCCTTCTTTTTACTGTAGCTATCCTTGGGGGTATGAGGTGTATCTCATTGTGGTTTTGACTTGCAATTCCCTAATGACTAATGATGTTGAGCGTTTTTCTGTGTTGGTTGGTCATTTATAGGTCTACTCTGGGGAAATGTCCTTTGTCCATTTTTTAATTTGGTTGGCTCTTTTTTTTTTTTTTGTTCTTTGAGTTCTAAGTGTTCTATATTTATGGTTTCAAATTCTTTATCTGATATCTAGATGGTTTGCAAATACTTTTTTATTATTATGTAGGTCATCATTTCACTTTCTTGACAGTCCTTTGAAGCATGAAAGTTTTATATTTTTATGAAGTGAAATTTGTTTTTTTCCTTTTGTGGCTTGTACTTTAATATCATTTCTTAGAATCCATTGCCAAATCTGAGGTCTCAAAGCTTTACCCCTATGTTTTCTCCCAAGAGTTCTATAGTTTTTTTTTTTTTAATTTAGGTCTTTGATCCATCTGAGCTGATTTTTGTATATGCTGTAAAATAGAGGTCCAATTTCATTCTGACTTGTGGATAGCCACTTGTCCTAACACCATTTGCCAAAAAGCTGTTCTTTCCCCCATTATATTATCTTGGCACCCCTGTCAGTAGCCATAGATGTATGTTTTTATTTCTAGGCTCTCAATACTATTCCATTGATCTGTGTGTCTTCTCATTTTTAATTAGTGTAGATAAGAAGGCGTCAGAATGGGCTGCAGTCTGCCTTACAGAATCCTGGTAACATGTTAATATGTCCAATCAAAAGTCAGATACATTGTATTTGGTAAAGTGGATAAAAAATTAGAGCTGTTAACATGAATGGAACTAGAAGGGATTATGCTCAGTGAAATAATCAGAAGGAAAAAGAAAATATTAGATGGTTTCACTTATAGGAGTAGCATAGGGGAACCAAATAAAGAATCAGGGCAAAAAAAATAACAACAACCAAAAAAAACCAACAACAAAATAAACAAAAATAAGCTGACAACTATAAATCAGAGACATTCTGCAGGGGAAGGGGAGGGAGAGGGATCAAAACGAGGGCGGGAAGAGCATAAGGGACTATGGTGATGGTGCATGGTGAACTGGTAATGAAAATTCTAGGGAGACTATACCTGGGAAAAGAAAGCAAACATTGCACAAAAATGAACAATGATGTAAAATATATATATATATATATATATATATATATATATATGAATATACATATGAATAAATACAAAAGAAAAGATTAGCGCTGTTAACATTAAGTATAAATATGGCAAAAACATATGCTGAGACAACCATCTAGGGATTTTTTGAAGAACTTGAAATAAACACATAAGCAGAGACAACGTGAGCAGGCTTACTTGGTAGACCTATTCTAGAAGCAGTGGTTTTTATGTTGGTGGATGAACTTGTTCTACCAATAAAGTAAATATCATAAGGACGTGCAGCACAGCAAGGATGCCACAAACAATTCAGGGCATGGTGCTCTGTAAGCTAAAACCACCAGGAAATTGTCATACATTTGCTTAAAGCTATTTTAAATCACTCCCTGTGTTCAATTTGGTAACAATTTGCTTTTCTTTCTTTGGACAGAGTGATTAAACCTTCTAAGAGTTGCTTTATTCATACAATTCAATAAAATAATCTGAAGAATTTATTGCTTAACATTTAAATTTAAGTTAATGCATGATGTGTTATTTTTATCATGCACACTTATAACATATTTCATTTACAGATTTAAATTTCTTGTTCATTGTAATTATCAGTCCTCCTTAAGTAATTAAATGTTTGAAAATTATTCTTTAACTCAAAAGTGTACTGAGTGTTTACTTTGTGCACCATGCTAGGTGTGGACACTTGTTCATTCATTCAACAAACACCCCTTAAGTACACACACACCCTGGGCCCTAAGGGAGGGACAGGAACAGGTCCGCTTTCCTGACCCCATGCAGCGGTCCTATAAAGAGCAAGGAGCAGAGGTTGCAAAATGTTTCTAGGGTTGCACCAGTCTTGTCACCTCCACCTCTGTCTGGAGTCCTAGGGATTTGGGCTTCCCAGCTAATCAACCCACAAGCCCGCCTCCCCTAGCCTCTCAGCTCAGCCAAGACATAGTCATAAGGTATTTATACTAGGAAATCCCAAAAGAACAAAAACAAAGAAGAAAACAGAGAAACAGACAACTGTGCATGGATTATTTATCCCAAGGGAACAAGAGCTCTTCATTTCAGTCTTATCGAAACATTTTTTCCCCAAACCCCAGTTTTTCACACACCAACCCCAATACACCTAGTTTATGTCTTCACGTCATGCCAGATTCTTAGAAGTTTCTACAAGATTTCTTGTAGGGCCTTTTCTGACATCTAATAGGCTGTTCTAGTTAGGTTTCAGAACCGTCAGATTTCTAGGGGAATCAATTTAAAAATAAAGCCCCCTCTAGCACTGGGTCACCCCAAATCTTTGGGGGGGATGTTGGGACCAAGTCGCCAAGGCAGGCTACACACAGGCCATATGCCTGAATAGCTAAAGGTTATAAACAAGCTAACAAGCTCCTAAATAACACGACTTGTCCTCTTTCCTTGACAAGCACAGCTTCATAACAACACGGAAAGCAGGTTCCGATTAAGAATTTCGGACCCCGGGCCTCCCCGGTGGCGCATCGGTTAAGCGCTGCGCTATGGAGCTGTCGGCAGCAGTGACGCGAGTTCGACGCCCGGCCAGGGAGAATCCCACATGGTGCAGCAGACCTCTCCTGCCTCGCCCGCTGCTCCCTCAGCAGTGTATTTCTGATCTGCCTGTTCTGCTACCCGCTCTGCCTCTGGTGAACCCTCTCGCCACCCCACACCTCTGGTCTGTACCCCAGCTTGTATGTATAAATAAAAAAAAAGGACTTTAAAAAAAAAAAAAAGAATTTCAGACCCCTCCCCCGAGCCTATCTCCATTGTTCTTCTTGTCTTACTCCCTGGAAGATCTTTCACACAGGTGTGTGGACACCCCAGGAAGCATGTCCATGTTCTGTGTTATTTCTTAGAACCGCATTCAAATCTACCATGCTCTCAAAGGAAATTTAAATCTTCTTTTAAAAAGGGAGGGAGGGAGGACTGGAGAGAGAGAGAGGCTACGTGTGCCTGTGTTTTTGTACAGTAGCGACCTTAGATGCCAACTAGACGCGCCCCTAGGCTGGGCTATTTCTTTAGGGGGCCCTGCCTCCCAGGACCAGCATCCCACGGGGTCAGCAGTCCTGCCTAGTACGGGCTCAGAGCTCCCCTTACCCACAATGCTCTGGGGCGCAGATCCGGGGCTTCCCTGCTGAAATGGCCTCCAGTCCACATCCAGGCCTGCATCTGCCTTTCCCTTCAGGCGTCCTTCTGAGTCGATCTCCATGCTCTGTGTTTGTGGGGGGGTAGGGGGGGTGCTCACCTTTAAGTGCAGGTGTAGGCTAATGGGTGCCTGTTCGTGAAGAGTATGCACAGCACTTAATTTGGAAAATGAAGGCTTAGAATGTTGGCAATTCCACACGGCTGACCTTTGGAGTAGGAAGGGCAAACACCTTATGTCTCCCCTTCTAGATCTAAAATTCTGGGGAGGAGCGAGAGAGGAAGAGCCAGCCCCTGCTGCACTCCCTGGGTGAGTGAGTGCATCACTGAAAGCTCCAGAAGCAAAGACCCTGCTGCAGCCTCCTCTCCCCGCCCCCGCCGTGCGCCATCATGAGCACAAGCAAAAAATGCAAACGCTGGACACGAAGCCAAAGAAGAATAAACGTGCAAATGTGAAACAGAACCAGGTCTGCTTCAATACTGCACTCTGCAAATCAGAGCTATCGAACTTCTCTGGAACGATGGGGCCTTTGATTTGGGTGCTAATAGCCAACGGTTCAAAGTACGGTGGTGACTCCTCTGGGTTCGGCTGGACATCTCACCAGGAGGACAGCGGTTTCTTGCTTCAAGGCCTGTCAGACGCGAGGGTTTCCCTTTCTCTGCACTTAATGCACCTTCAGCCTGGCCGAGGTGGCACAGGAAGCCATAGGACAGAGGGACTAGCTGATCTCAGAGCCCAGTGTAGGAGAAATTTCTGGATATCAAATGCCAGTAGGAGAATCCTCTGTCAATCACCGAGTGTTGAGAGTTTAGCGTTTGGTCGCATTTCCTTTTCTGTTCCAGCCTGATTTATATTTCACAGGGCACTGTGGGAATTACATCTCAGGCATTTACCCTGCCTGGTTCCCTCCCCACAGGGTATGAAGCTGCTTATCTCCCTCAAAGGTTAATGTGTTTGGATCCTAACACTCTTCAAAATGCATTTGGTTTTATATTAGCCAGTCAAAATTTCTCTCGGGAAATTGTTAAAGAATATAAATAACCCAGGAAGGTGAGGCATAGTTAGGTGGGAGGGCAGATGGCCTGGGTACATTTTTCTGCTTGTAGGGTCACAAGGAGAGAGGCTTAATGCTTCACAGAAGATTCTAGGGGATTGTTATTCAGAACAGGCCCTGACACACAGGGTCCTGGGAAATCCGTTGTTCAGTGGAGCAGGGCCTCCTAGTGGGCGAGCTGTGTGTGTGTGTGTGTGTGTGTGTGTGTGTGTGTGTTCCTGGCAGCCAGTGCTCCCTGCACGGTCTCATTGCCTATGGGAGCCGTGCTGGAAATAACCAGCTCCAGCCCCATTGTGCCCTTCTGCTCTGCATATCCTGTGGGCACCTCCAGGGCAGGGGAGAGAGCTCACTGGTATTTAAGTCTTAAGAACAAGGCATCGTACCCAGCCTCTGGTTGACACTAACCACAGTTGAGCCAAATTTGCTAGCATCCTTTCTGCAGTTCCCTCCAAGTCATCTGTTAGCATGCCTAGACTTAAAAGGTCAAGGACAGAACTCTCCATCCTCCAGGTGCCAGGCTGACAATGATTTATTTGTCCACACTGAGGGATGCTACATCCAAGAAGGAGACTTTGGAGGGACATGCCATTTTGGTTCAAAGACTACGAAGGTTGTTCCAGGCCAACCTAGGAACCAATGAGTAAAAAATAGAGAAAAGGTAAAGTTTGCCCAAGAATGGTGCCATGTGGGCGCTCTGGGGAAAGGGGCATTCTTATCACTGCCACAAGGGTGAATGTACATTTTTTTAAACACAGAATTGCATAAAATAATGAAAACTCTTGACTATGTACAGAAACCTTGACCCAGGAATTTCTAGATTTTGGACACTGAAATTTAACCAGACTCACAAAGCTGTGTATACAAGGATATTGGTTGTAAGAGTGAAACATTTAGAGCAACGTACATTTTTTGACAATAAGGGCTTAAGTAAATCATGATATATAGTCATTGAATGGAATATTAACAATCAGTATGATGGTGATGTAGAGTAATACTTATTTGGATGAAAGATGTGTGTACTATATGGCTTAAGAGAAAAAAGCAGAATGCAGATATTTTAATTGAATAGAATTACATGTGTATGTTTTTGTATGTATATATATAGAGAGAGTGAGAGCAAGAAATACTTCAAGGACATATATCAAAGTGTTTATGATGGTTATCTCTCTGGGTGGCAGAAATATGACTCATTTAAGATTTTTTCTATTATTTCTACACTTTTAACTATGGATATGTGATACTGTGAAAACAACAACAATAGGGCCTCCCTGGTGGCACAACGGGTTAAGTCGCAGAACTGTGAAGCTATCCAGAACCACTGCAACATGAGTTCAATACCCGGCCAGGGAGCTTCTACATGGTGCAGCAGACCTCTCCTGTCTTACCCACTGCTCCCTTCAGCAGTGTATTTCAGTTAATCTGCCTGTTCTGCTCCCCACTCTGTCTCTGGTGAATCCTCTCACCTCCCACACCTCTGGTCTACACCCCAGCTTGTATGCATAAATAAATAAATCTTAAAAAAATAACAACAACAACATGCAGTAAGGACTGTTGAAAACTATTGGCTCAGCCTGGTACACAGCTTAGCTAGAGATGAATGAAGTGGTTACTTGCTGGATGTCGTGGGAGGACAGTTGGAGTAGAAGAGGCTAAAGTCACTTCCAATTGTAGAAGCTCTGATTCCATGAAGGAAGAAGGTGACCTTGGAAAACGTGCATAAGTTCTTTGCACACTTTTTCAGGTCAATATGGCTTATCAGAGATAGTACGTTAAAATTCTTTGCAAGACTTTTTTTGTCATTGATGATGAGATTGTCTTTAAAAATAGGAATTTATGTTCTTAATATTGCCTCTTTCAATGACTTCTGTGAGCAACAACAGAACTGGAATATTCTTATGCTGTTCCCTGCATTGGCATACAATAGCTTTGTATCTGTCCCTGAGAACAGAGCTAATATTTGCCTGTCATCCCACAGGGTACAACATAAGCTCTGTGAGGCCAGGGATTTTGTTTTGTTCCAGATCCCAGACAAGTACCTGGCGCACAGAAGGAACTCCATAAATATTTTTTGAATGAATGAATGAGTACTGGCAGAATGAAATAAGCAACTTGGAAGAAAGCTGCTCTGAAAATACATCCTTTGGCTATACTCATTTCAATTACTTCAAAAACCTGAATTTGTAAACAGAATTCCAAAACCAAAGCCCATTTCTTTAATGTAATTAACTTTTCAAACATTCCTTTAAAATCATTTAGGGTCTGCATATAGCCGTGTATTTAAAAACGAGAACTCTAGAGTATGTTCTAGTTAACCACTGTTCACTAGAACTTTCACTGTAGAACTTTCTGCAATAAGAGGAAAGGTCTCCATCTGCACACTCCAATATGGCAACCACCAGCCATACAGGCCACTGAGCACCTGATGTGTGCCTAGGAATGAGGAGCTGAATTTTAAATGTTATTGAATTCTAGCTTATTTAAATTTGAATAACCACATCTGGCTGTGGGCTACTACGCTAGACAATGCAGTTCAAGATCAGCCTTCTTATTGTAGTGTATTAGACAAGGTAAATACATGAGTTTACCATGATATGTTATATAAGCTTGAAACCATTACTGCAATCTAGATCAGCTCTTGTACTGAGAGATGGGGATAGAAAAAAAAAAACCAGGAAACCAGTATGCATGACAGAAGAGGTGAGGAAACCTGCCAGAGTCTCTTTGATACAGACTCTAATTCGATGGCAGGGTCACCAATCAAATCTGCTCCCCCTTTGTATATCAGCACATATGGCATTCACATTCAACATGGGGACTTGGGGAAACAGACTTTCAGTCGCTAGCACATGTGTTTTATAATTTCTAGGCCAGTTTTGATCACATTAGAACTAAGATGGTTGATGGTTCAAAGTTAGCGTGACATCATTCATTGGTTTATTCAATCAATGTCTACTGAGAAGCCATTATGAGACAGCTGCTGTCATAACAAGAGGGGACATCAGCAAACAAGACACACCTGCTCTCCTGCCTTCCTGGACCATCTGTTCTGGATACCAATTCTCATCTTTTGGCGCCAGTGGTGTAGAATGTTCCTAGGTTACACAATACATCCTGTTGAGTCTACATATGGTGGGACTATTTTAAAACTGTAAAAACACATCTGAACAGGCCCAGACATCAGGGTACAGAGACAGTGCAAGGAGTGGCACCCATCACAGTGGGCAGCTGTTCCCTGCTGGTGATTTGGTTGGTACCTGTACTCAACAGCAGTTCCTTGTCATTTTAATTTACCTCCTACCATCATCCCCACACATTCCACAGTGCCTTATTGGCAGAAGTTATAACATTACCCTGGTTGTCCTCAAAGTTTTTTTTATATTCTTAAAAATTATTGGAATCCCAAAGGGCCTCGGCTATGTGAATTATGGCTCTACTAAATTTTGAACTATTTATTAATTCATTTAAAAACAATAATAAATTCACTGTATCATAACACAAAGGACACTTTTAAATGAAGAATAGTCAGCTTTCTAAAACCAGAAAAGTGGCACTGTTTACATTTTTGTAAATATTTTTCACAGTGGGTTTAATATCTGATACCAAACAGCTGCATTCGCACATCTGCAGCTGCATTCATTCTGTTTTAATATGTTGATTTAGTATAGAATATGGAAGAAAAAATCTGCGCTTGTACAGATACGTGTTTGGAAAAGACAGAATGTTCATATCCTCTTCATACAATTGTGAAGCCTTTGAAACCTTACCAAAATTTGACAAATGGTTTAAGTTTCATTGCAATATGAAATCTGAAATGGTATCAATGAAGTTTCCCTACTCAGTTGCATTAATGAATGCACTGGTCTCTCATGGGCTCCCTTTGAATGTATCTTTCCTGTGTAATTTTCTGACATCATGCATTGACTATTTGGAAAATATTGGTTTACTAAATCGTGGAGATTTTCCAAATATTGACCCACTTTATAATATAATAGGAAAAACTCTTCTTCATTAATATCATCTCCAATCTCATATGAAATGTTTTGGGAAGCTGTTAAGCTTATGATGCCCAAGACAAGATTTTCAAAATTCTGACTTTTGCTTAGAAGCTTAAAAGAAACAAACGCTGTCAGTTGTCCTTCCTTGGTGTGACATACTCACTTGCTTGAGTTTCAGGAAAATGTCTGCCAAATAGTCAAATCTGAATAACTTCAGTTGTCAGTTACTCTTTCAAGTAAAAGGGTGCTCTATGAAGAAAGCAATTCGTTCAGTCCACAAATCAAACAACTGTACGGGCTATTCCTGGAGCTAACCTAGGTGGCTGGAGCCACAGCTGAGGTGCTCTGTGCCCACTTGCCATTTCATCACACAGAATATTCAAGAGACATGTGCTGAAAGGTCACGATCCAGTACAGTTAATTGTTTACATGGTTTCATCAAGGGCTTCCGGCACCTTGAACTTAGACTTCTAACCTCCAGAACTTCGAGAAAGTATGTTTCTGCTGTTGAAGCCATTCTGCCTGTGCTGTTTTGTCAGGGCTGCCCTCCCAGCTAATGTTGTCTCTGGTGCCATCTTACATGTCTGTTGGTCTCTGAAATGTGACCCCTGGAGAACCATGCCCGTCCTCTCTGACGGACCGCTCTTAGGCTGTGCGTCTGTGACCCCAACTCCTTCAGGCAGAGGCAGCTGGCTTGCTCTGTGCTTACCTTGCCCTCTGTCCCTACTTCAGCACAACCCTAACAGGCATTTCTCCCCAGCTTACATTCCTGCTTTTTTGCTTCATTATGAGACCTTCTGTGACCTGATTTCTCTATGTCCTCAGAGGCAAATCACGCTCTTCTCTGATAGATTTGTGTTCCAAGAGCCCTTGGCCCATCGCCATAACTTGTTATATTAGCCTTGATGCCATTTTAGCAAATTTTAAAAATGGTCACATTATAAGGGCACATTACTCTTCCAAAAGTATGTTAAACATTGAATCAAGCTTTCTTTGGACATAGTTTGAAAAAAAGTGAAAATTTTCATTTCTCATTAATACACTGATTTCATTCATTCTATAAAAATGTTGGTGTATTCCACGTCTATCCCCTCACCCTCAGAGAGAATTCTACTTTGTTCCTTGGGCAAATTGATAATTCTGTATCAATTTTAGGGTTTTGTGTTCCAAAATGCATTAATGCCACAATATTATTAGGAGCTAGGGGGGTGGATAGCAATGAACTAAACAAAATCTGGACGATTCTGGAACTTACAAACTAGTGAGTAAGTTGTAACTTATCAAACTACTTTGGTTTACAGTTCAACAGTACTCTTTCACGTCTTGCTTACATCTGTAAGTGTCTCCCTGAATCTTTAGCAGTCAGCCTCTTATTGGCACAGGCAACATTTTGGTGCTGTCTTATGTAGATACCAAGGATTTAACTGTTACATGTTTTTGTCCATAAGAAAAATGTGAGGCCACAGTTTAACATTAATTTAATCATTCTAAAACTCCACTAGTCCCTTGAGAAATAACAAACTGGCAATATTCACGAATATTCACATGACTGCATGTGATCCTCCAGAACTCATTTCCTATAACCAAGGATGACTTCATAATGATTTGAGGTAGACTCAGAGATGTCAATGTTTTTATTTAATGGGACATTCCAAAACTAGACAAAGTAATTTTAAAGGGAGTGATATTTAAACTGAGCAAATATTTATGAAAATAACTACAAGAGGCAAAGCAGGGTTCTTATATCTGCCCCTATTCATCACAATTTAATAATAGAAGACCAGATTATGCACTTAATTGAGAGATATAATTAGTTTCATTAAGTGTCTTTCAGGAGTAATGGAAAGGGAAAGAACTTGAAAAATTATATGTAATGACTCTCCTCTTCCTAGTTTTTCTTGTAAGTTCACAACTATTGCCCTAACCTCCTCATTTTCTTCCTTTGTCATAGGCCAGAATGTAACCTATTGATATGCGATGAACAGCAGCTAATCCCCTGGGCTTGGGTGTGCTCTTAAGTCACACCATTGTCCTAAGACCCATCGTTCTGTACTCTCTTGCGGATTGGTGTCTTCACTATGATGCTTTTGAATGAGAACTGAGCCATAGTCACTAAGCTCCTGTTGTTACATCTGTTAAAGGCAGGAGAGAGTTTTGAACATGGACTATCCAGCTCATCACTACTGGGAGATTCCTACAACCTCCCTTGGGCACACGTACCCTAGAGGAATGCACAAGGAACTTCGCGGGGATGTCAGAAGGAAATAATACAACTCTATTCATACTTTATTTTTATTACCCTTTTGTAATGTCCAGTGTATGCTTTATTTTTTTATTTTATTTTTTAAAAGACTTATTTATTTATGCCTACAAGAGCTGGGGTGTAAGCCAGAGGTGTGGGGGGGGGTGAGAGAATTCACCAGAGACAGAGTGGGGAGCAGAACAGGCAGATTGAAATACACTGCTGAAGGGAGTAGTGGGCGAGGCAGGAGAGAGGTCTGTTGCGCCACGTGGGAATCTCCCTGGCTGGGGATTGAACTTGTGCTTCAGTGACTATGGAGAGCTTCATAGTGCTGACACTAACCCCTTGCACCACCAGGGAGGCCCCAGTGTAAGCTTTATAACACATACACCATACAGGAACTTACAGCTGTAATTTTTAGGTAAATAAATGCACATGGGGTGCATGCTTAAAACTTTTCTTCATGGAGTATGCAATCAAAAATGCTTGTAGATACAGTGTTCTGAACAGCCAGAATCCTGCGGCTGCCAGAACACAAATAGTAAATCACTTTGCCTTTCCCCATCTTGCACAGTGTGAAATAGAATGACCTAGCTGGGAAATGTGGCTGACCCATTCTGAGGGCCTGGTGCTTTCTCCAGTGTGGAATGATGGGAGCTCTGCTATAAGGTCTCAGATCTGTGGCATTAAAGGACTTCCTGATGTTATGTTCCAACTTTTACCTGAAGTCACTGCCCTCAACTTCAGCTTGTGGTGATGTAGTTGCCCCGCTGCTTCACATGCAAATTGCTTGAACTTGCTGTCCTCCCCCCAGTCCTATCCCATCCCTACCCGGAGAAGGCTGTGAATCCTTCCCCAGCCCTCTGTGACTGTTAGAGGAACAGCGAGGAGCAAACTCTTAGTCTCCGGGGATGCTCAGAGCAAAGGTGGAGCTTCCAGACTTCACCCATCTCTTTGCCACAGTGTTATCAGGCTTAAAACTCTACAGCTCTTAGTGTGCCAAGCATGAGGGCGCCACTATGAACTAGGGTGGAGCCAGGGGCCAGGTTGGACTTAAATGACTGAGCAAGTGGGTGTCTGTTCTCTTTTTTGGCTGACTTTGGAGTGCACCCTGTTCTTTCCCCAGGTGATACCCTTTGTGGGTAGTACAAACTAATCTGGCTACCTATGGCCCACACATTCTCTCTCTCAACTCTGCCTTTACTTTGTAAATAAATCCTTTTTATTTCCCTCTGTGTGTCCAGACATGGGGGTAAGGACTCACTAACTGCGCCTTTCTCTTTATTTCCAGATTTACCCTCTTTCTTTCTTTCTTTCTTTTTTTTTTTTTAAAGATTTCTTTCTTTATGCATACAATGCTGGGGTACAGGCCAGAGGTGTGGGTTGGTGAGAGGGTTCACCAGAGACAGAGAGGGGAGTAGAACAGGCAGATTGACAGAAATACACTGCTGAGGGGAGCAGCAGGCGAGGCAGGAGAGGTCCGCTGCGCCAGGTGGGAAGCTCCCCGGCTGGGCATCGAACTCGCGTAGCCGCTGCCCACAGTGCAGCGCCTAACTGCTGCACCACTGGGGAGGCTGGTTTGCCCTGTTTCATCTCATTTCAAACAGTCACGGAACAAAGGCTTCTCCGTGTCAGCTGGCTGCCTGTCCTCTTGTCCCACAGAGTCTCTACCCCTACAAGTGCCCCCTAAGGTGGTGGGGGAGGGGTGAGAGATGTGCCTGCTGGGCATCCCTGTCTGGGCCCAGGAGTTCCCCAGTGGCACAGGCAAAGCACCCCTGGCCTTTCCAGTCTCTAGTGATCACCCCTAGCTTCCGGGTTGATGAAGCACCCTTTGTTTTTTTTTTTTTTAAGGTTTACTTATTTATGCATACAAGAGCTGGGGTGTAGGCCAGAGGTGCGGGGTGGTGAGAGGATTCACCAGAGACAGAGTGGGAAGCAGAACAGTTGGATCTACTGAAGTACACTGCTGAGGGGAACAGCAGGCGAGGCAGGAGAGGTCTGCTGTGCCATGTGGGAAGCCCTAGCCAGGGAGCAAACTCATGCCACAGTGGCTGCGGATAGCTTCATAGTGCTCATACTTAACCCGTTGTGCCACCAGGGAGTTCCTGAAGTGCCCTTTTGGTTTTCATCTCAGGTGGTCCCAGCTGCGCTCTGGTGGTTGGCCTTGAGGGACAGTTTGCTGTGCTCAGGCTAATCCCCTTCTCTGACAACTCACTTAAAAAAAAAAAATAAAAAAGATTAACCTGACTCTTCCCTAGAGGCTTCTAACCAATTTATCTTGACATACCCAGTTGGTTCAAGGAACTGTTCGCAAGCCAAATGCCTTCAGGTACTATGGAATGACTAGAAATACTACATTTCACTGCAACGACAGATCATGTTGTTAGTTCAGCCAAGGCACGGAACACTTTCCAGAAAATTCTAGTATCCTTTTCATTTAATTTCCTTCACAATAAGCTATGAAGTAATCCTTTTACGCAACAACATAATTACCTTTGCAAGATAGAGGTTTTCTGTTCTCTGGTCTTTCTTGGGTGATACACTTTTCTACTTCCTTGCCTCCTTCTACCTGCTGGTCCCCATACAATCACTGTAAAATATGTGTTTATTTTTTCCAAGCCATTTGTTTGAGCTCCCCCAAGGACTGAAGGTCCTGGTAGGAAGGAGTCATATTTTGAATAGCCCTTACTCGCTTTTAGTTGTAATTCTTAAAAATGCTTCCTCTTGTCAGTGCCACTGTTGTCAAACTGTTTGACTCAACCATGTAGGAGTTGGTTCTGTTGTTCTCTTGAAAGATAGATGACTAAAACTTCTCTAGCATTCCCAGTTCTCTCTTTCTCCTTGCAGGTACGGGGGAGGCTCCCCTCTCCTAGCACATTGTGACTCATTTTGGCACTTTCTTCTAAGCACCCGAGGCCTGTTTATCAGAATGACACCTGTTGGGCCTCAGCTCTCAGCCATGTCTGCAAAGGGTCTTTCCAATAAGATGGCACTTGGCCACACACTCCAAGTCATTCTCCTTCCCCAACATCTAGAACCCACATAAAAATCCAGCCAATGCCATGAAAGGTCATAGTTCTGTCACACCCAGAAAATGAGAGCATTGTAATAATAGAAGTAGAAAAAAATCTAGCCCTTGAAAACAGATTTTAAAGGTAGATGAAATATAAAATAAAAAGAAACTCACCATCAAATACTAGACAATCCTATGTGGTAGAAAAAAAAAATAAGGTTTCTGAATCATTCCTCCTTCACACCATTCAACTCTGTTCTCATAAAACTCTGATTCATTGTCTTGTAGGTATTTATTTATATAGCTTCTTCTACATTAGATTTTCAGTTACTCTGGGATAAAAACCAGGTTTTGTTTATCTCTGAACCACTAGCATCCACACAGCATTTAGAAAACCATGGGTGCTGAATAAAGGTTTATTAATAGGAAGAAGAAAAGAGAGTGTTTCTGAGAGAAAAATAGAGAGAGCCTGTTGAGAGAGAAAATTGGACTGTATCACATTAACTAAAAGAAACATAATGATTCTCTGTGCCAAAACAAAACAAAACAAAACAAAAACACGAGAGTTTATGTCGCTGTAATGGAAGGTATGGGGTTCATCTTCCAAGTTGAGACAGGAGGGGTAGGGGAAAACGCATTGCAGGGGGTGAACTTCAGATTGGACCTTTTCATACCCAGGATGTCTTACATGCTGAAGAATGAAAACAAATTAATCTCCAAGTGTGAAAACCCCTTGAATTCACCAGGAATGATTTGGGGCTATTTTAAGAATTAAAAGGAGTAAAAGAATAAGCCCAGATAGGTAGTTAATGGCCTCTAGTTAGAGCTGGAGGGGAGAGGGCTTTTACCCGCATCACCCTCAACACCTGCACCAAACAAGCAGAATGGACAGGAATCATCTGCATTAAAGGTGTGTTTTGGAGACAGAGGCCTCTTTCATCACTAGATTCAAGAAGCAAATGAGGTAAATAGGTAATGAGATGTAACTTGATGCTGGTTTTACATTGTGATTTGAGTGTAGTCGCTATTGGGTACTTTCATTAATGTAAGATTCCCCAAAGGGTTAGTATTCCGTTAATGTGGAAGAAGACAGAATTCAGGATTTTTATATCTTCTGGAACAGATGGTTATAATTTAAACTTCATGAAATACAGGAAAGAAGAGACACAATCAAAAAACTTAAAGTCCTAGTTTCTTATTTTCCAGGCCAAAGCCTGCAGTATAATTGTATAAATAGTTCTGAGACTTTCTTCGATTTTTCTTCCTTCCTGGAGATAATCCACAAAGTGTCTGTCTGGACACATCTAATGTTTAGCCAGATGGCACTCCAAGAATGCTTCTCCAAAAGTCTGAGATCTCATCAGATACACTGGAATGAGCTTGAGTGGGTGGGGGGGGGGGGCAGCATTAAGAATAGAAGCTGTGGCATGATAGAAAGGAAAAGGGTATAAAAGAATGCCAGGGGAAGAATATTTACTTTAAGAGGCAGAAGGCACATTTGAAGGTGAGATGAGAAAACCTTATACATATTAAGTCTGTCAAGTTGAGTTGCCCTGAGCTAGTCTCAGCACTATCAGCACATCTTAACAGCAGTGTAAATGCTATATTAGGCCTTACAAATATTTCACAACCAGGCTTGTTAACTGCAAAACTTTCCTAACTGAAGTAGAACATATTTGAAAGCAAATTATAATGGCTTTAAGCAAAGCTGATGAAGTTTCCCTTCAAGGACAGCCACACGCAATTCCAGGAGACCCCAAACCTCACTTGCAGACCCATGAATTCATGATGCTGGAAATTTGCCCAGCGCTTTAGTACTTAAAGGCCCTGTTAAAATGCACCCTCCCTACAGACCACTTATTCATTCACACTCGCCCAAAGGGGAGAGTCAAAACTAGCCCGAGACTCATCACTTAGAAGTTAATGAGTGAGTTTGGTTCCTGAGTGCAAGTTTTCAAGTGTTTAATTCAACCTTTTTAATAAATGCATAGACTTGAACAACCACAGCCCTGTCTGTGGCTGAGTAATATTCCATTGTAAAGATACACCACCTTTCTTAATCCATTCACTGATTGGGTTGTTTGGGCTTATTGGAAATACTACTACTATGAACATTCATGTACAAATTTTTTTTTGAACACCCATTTTCACCTCTTTTGAGAATATACCTAAAAGTGGAATTGTTGGATGGTAATTCTATTTTCACTTTTTTGAGGGTCTACTAACCTTTTCCACATTGGTTACAATACACTCACATTTCTACCAGCAATGTATAAGGTTCTATTTCCCCATATCCTCCCCAGCACTTGTTACTTTCTGGTTTTGTTTTGCTTCATCATGGTCAACCAAGTTGGAATGATGAGGTATCTCACTGTGGCTCTGATTTATGTTCCCCAATGACTAATGATGCTAATAGCTTTTATATGCCTGTTGACCTTTTGTATATCTTCTTTGGAAAAGTGTCTATTCAAGTCCTTTGCCCATTTTTTTAAATTGGATTGTTTGTCTTTTAGCTGTTAAGTTGTGAGAATTTGTTTTCTCTTTTAGGAATATTTTACTTACCTTTTTAAATAACAAAAGTTTTTATTTTAATTTTCTTAATGAGGTAACATTGGTCTACTATACTGTATGTGATTTACAATAGAGAAAAATCAACTACCAAAAACTGATGACTTGGTTATATTGAAAGAGATAGGCATATTTTACTAGCATCAAGACTGAAAAAGGGACTTTGTGGAAAATCTCATGAACTTGAAAAAAATAGCATGAGATCATGAATATCCTTTAACCAATACATTTTTAAAATTTAGATCCAATAGATACATTTCTAGGCAAATATAACTTTCCAGAACTAATTGAAGATGAAACATAATCTGACCATAACATCGGTTAAGGAAACGGAACTTAAAACTTTTACTCAGAGAAAATTCTAGGGTTAGATAGCTCATTGCTGAAATCTTCCATACATTTAAGAAATATAATACACCATAATCTGAAAAGAAAAAAGAGTGAACCCAAGACAGAAAAGACCAAAAATCAATTTTACACAAAATATTCCCAAGAATAGAAAAAGAGGAAAGACTTCCAGTTCATTGTGTGAAGTCAGCATAATCTTAACACCCAAAACAAGCCAGGGCAGTATAAGAAAGAAATATTACTGACCGGTCTTTCTCAAAAACTTAAAACATTAGGAAATTAAATCCAACAATACACAGAAGGGATAAGATAACTAAATTGGGTTTAACCCAGGGGCCCTGCAAGCCCTGGGGTGGCGTGGAAGGGGGACTACCACCACAATCATTGGAAAGGCTGCCTGTCCCCCAGAAGGCTACTCACTCTGAGAGGATGGGGGAATGGCCTGCCTTTTTTTTTTTTTTTTTTTTTTGGTGTGCCTGAGCGAGCAGCCTCATATGCACAAGGCCAGCACCAACAAAGGCAGCTTGGCCCGCAGCTCAGGGTGGGGAAAAGCCAAGTCTGCTAGTGCTGTGGGCATCCAGTTTCATCCTACCAAGAGATGGAGAAAAAATTGTTTAAGATGCAACATCCATTTATTTAGAAATTTCAGCAACAAGGAATGCAAGGCGATTTTTTAAAAAGATTTATTTATTTATCTACAGCTGGGGTGTAGACCAGACGTATGGGGGGGTGGTGGTGAGAGGATTCACCAGAGACAGAGTGGGAAGAAGAACAGGCAGATCTATTGAAATCCACTGCTGAGGGGAGCAGCTGGCAAGACAGGAGAGGCCTGCTGCGCCAGGTGGGAATCTCCTGGCCGGGTATCGAACTCTTGCTGCAGTGGCTGCGGATAGCTTCATAGTGCTGCGCTCAACCCATTGTGCCACCAGGGAGGCCCTGCAAGGTGTTTTTTCTTATAGAGAGAATAGGGGATAGAACTGGGATCCCCAAGTCTAAGTCGCAATCCCTGGGACCTGCAAAGTTCATCTCATTTGGACAAAGTCTTTGTAAATGTAATTAAATTAAGGACCTTGAGATGAGAGCATCCTAGATTTACAGTGGACCCAAAATTCAGTGGAGAGCAGACAGACGGGCCTCGTGAAGATGGGTGTCACAGCATCTAGAAGTCCTGTCATGTCAGGGACTCAGGAGTCACCAGAAAGCAGGCGAGGGACTGAGAGATGGATTCTCCCTTTGAGTATTCAAAAGGAACCAAGACCCTTGATTTTAGACTGTTGGCTTCCACAGCAAGAGAGAATGAATCTGTCATTTTAAGCCACAAATGGCGGTTATTTCTTACAGCTGCCTTGAGAAATTAATACAAAAGGCATAAACAAATAACCTATTGCAAAAACCACATTGTGTGGAGAACAGCTAGAATGCCTTCCTCGTAAATGGAAATAAGGAGGATCAATGTCATCACTTCTCGCGACACCAAAGGGAGGTTGCAGCCAGTCCAAACAAAGGGAGGAACTCAGTTATAAATGTCAGAAAGGAAAAAAAAGTCATTATTTTCAGATGACATGATGTGTACATTTAAAAAATCCCCCAAAAGATACATCTCTGAGAATGGCCCATATGGAAAAGACCAGAAACAAGTGCTGGCAAGGATGTGAGAAGAGGGAACCGTTTTACACTGCTGGTAAGAATGCAAACTGGTCCAGCCCTGATGGAAAGCAATATGGAGGTGTCAGAAAACATTAAAAATGGATCTGCCATTTGACCCAGTAACTCTACTCTGAGGCATCTAACCCCAAACTTCAAAAACACTAATTCAAAATGAAATTTACACTTCCATGCTTATTTCAGTGTTATTTACTATAGCTAAATTATGGAAACAACCTAACTGCCCCAAGACGATGAGTGGATCACAAAGATGAGTTAGACATACACAGTAGAGTATTATTCAACAATTAAAAAGATAAATTCATGCCATTTGCAGCAACATCGATGGAGCCAGATGGGTTTAATACTAAGGGCAACAATTCAGAATGAGAAAGATAAATACCTGATGTTGTAACTAATATATGGAATATAAAGTTACTAAATTAAGTCAGGTCAATATTAGCTTAAAAACTAACCCTTGGTTACTGACTACAGAACTGAAGCATCAGGGCAGGGGAGGGCTGGGGAAGGGGTAAGGAAAAAGAGAAAAGGACACACAATGGACTATGGTAGTAGACAGTTGGTGGTGGGTACACCTCAGTGTGATATCTGATGAGAATATCCAAATATTACCTCAATTAAAAATAAAGTTTTAAAAATCAAAAAAAGAATCTCTAGATAATTTATTTAAAATAGTAAGTTAAGTCAACAAGGTAAGTGGGTATGAGGTACCAAAATCAATTGCATATTTATATACCACCAACAATTAGAAAATAAAAATCTTTCAATGGTTTCATTTAGTAGGGCATCAAAAAGTATATTAAAAAACTAAGAATAAAGCTGAGATAAATGCAAGTCACAAAAACATGTAAAAAAACAGAAGACATCGTTAGGAGACATTTTTAAAAGAGTAGAATGGAAGTATATAATATGTTCATGAATGAGAAGACAGTGTTGCAATGATGTCAGTGCCATCTCAGTGAAAACCCAAGCAGAAATTTCACAAATTGATTTTGAAAATCATAGAAAATCAAAGGACCAAGAACAGCCAAACAATCTTGAATAAGAAAATAGTTGGAGGACCTTAAGTTCAAAATGTCAAGATATATTTTGAATCTTGAGTAATGAAGATTGTTGGTGCAAAGACAGACAAAAATAGACCAGTGAAATGGAATACAGGTATAGAAACAGACTCATACTAAATATATAATTTATGACAAAGGTGGACAGAGTGGCACAGTGGGAAAATGGATGCAGTTAACATGTTTGTCTTCCCCCTATCTCTTGCAATGTCCCCCTTGTTTGACAGGTTTATGACTGGTTCCTCAGATAAGCATTAACAAGTTTGTTTTTCCCCTATGCCTTAATTCCCCCCCTTATTTGATAGGCTTGTCTTCTTGCATTTCAAGGAAAAGGGAGTTAACAGCAGTTGTTGAAAAAAGCAAGCTGGCACCCACCCGTCTCTGTGGGAACCCCCCTCCTCTCCCCTTTGCAGACTCCTGCCCATCTCCCCCTCCCCCTCTTTCCCTTTTATAAATAATCCTGCACCCTGCCAGAGAGGGTCTTTCAGACATGAGTCTGCTGCCCTCCTCATCTGTTGACTAATTAAACCACTTTCCTTTTCCTCAAACTCTGTTTCCTTTTATTGGCTAAGGGAAACTGAGGCCGGCGTTTGGTATCAAAATGACTTGGCAAGCAGCTGCCTCCTCCTCCTGTCACCCTCCAGTTGTGCAGCTGTTTCCTCTTCCTCTTCTCAGCAACCATCTGGCACATGTGGCTCCTGCTTACTTTGCTGAACAGACTGGCTACACCAGCTGCCATCTTGCCACATGTGGCTTTGGTTAGACTCTAGTCTCTGCAAGGAAGACACTATCTGGAGTTGGAAGACTGCATCTGGCCATATAAATTCTCCCTTGTTCTGATAAGATTACATATGATTTTTATTTTTTCAAAATTTTTAAAGATTTATTTACTTACGCATGCAAGAGCTGGGTTGTAGGCCAGAGGGGTGTGTGTGTGTCCGGAGCGGGGTGGGGGGTGGGGAGGAATAGTGAGAGGATTCACCAGAGACAGAGCAGGGAGCAGAACAGGCAGATTGAAATACACTGAAGTACACTGCTGAGGGGAGCAGTGGGTGAGGCAGGACAGTCTGCTGCGCCATGTGGGAAGCTCCCTGGCCGGGGATCCAACGGTGCTGCAGTGGCTGTGGACAGCTTCATTGTGCTGAGACTTAACCCCTCCGCCACCAGAGAACTTAGAACTTAGAACTTCCAACCATGCACATTCTCCAATGGATGTTATGAAAATAATTGCTTTTTCTTTTTTAACCAGTTTAATGTTGCTTTGATTACACTGGTCAACAGTGAGATCATAACTGACTTAAAAAGGCCCTAATCTGTAGTATCTTGGTGTGCTGAACATGAATATATAACTCTGAAAATTTTTTATTAGCTCTCGTTTTGAAGATATTTCATAGAATTCATTTTATATGTTTCACCGTGTAAATTTATCCAGTAGGACTGCAACAACATCCTAAAGCAGCCTAGAATGATGTCATATTGCATCACATTGCATAATACCATCATGCACACATCATCCAGAGTTGATTGTATCATTTTCTGATGCAATGCAATACTACTGCCAGGCGGCTGCTGAAGTAAGCTGATGTCAGTAGTGCACTCTAAAAAGCTTTGTTGGAAACGTTGAGCATTGAAAATATTTCAGACTTTGTGCGAGACAGTTTAAGCTACTGTTCCATAGAACTGTTATTATTTTATCCATTTAGGCACAATACAGAGCAGTAATGCCTCGAAAGTGCGTTAATAGCGTGAACAATTTCTGCTCTATTTGTGAGGAAGTGACATTTGCCAACCAGAAGAAAAGTATCACTTCTCAAGTGAAGAAGGCTTATCATCTTTACTTCTGGTGCAAGGTTTGTGACCAAGACAAGCCTTGGGCCCCGCATATATGCTGTGCTACATGTACAACACAGCTTTCACAGTGGTTAAATGGCAAAAGACCATCAATGCCGTTTGCAGTCCCCATGGTGTGGAGAGAGCCAAGCAACCACATCAAAGACTGTTACTTCTGCTTGGTTCCTCCTCTTTCTGGCAGAATAATGAAGCAAAAGAAGTTGAGAATAGTCTACCCAAACATTTCATCTGCATTGAGATGACCGGTTCAACAACTTGCTGCAGGGTGATGCGAAACAGGCACGGAATTCTTTTCGCCTAGTGTTTACAAACTTTCTTGGGAATGTTAGGGCAGAAAACTACAAGGAACTAGTAGAAGACATGCTGATGCAGTATCAGAAACTTGGCTGCAATATGTCTCTAAAGATCCACTTCCTTCATTCCCATCTGGATTTCTTCCCTGAAAACTGTGGTATGGTTAGTGATGTACATGGTGAACGTTTTCATCAAGATATCGCATCAATGGAACAAAGATACCAGGGAAAATGGTCCACTACAATGCTGGCTGACTACTGCTGGGCACTCCCCAGAGATGCTCCTGAACAGCTGTACAAGAGACAAATGAAGAAATCTTTAGAAGTAGTCTATGACTTGATTTTTTACAGGTATTAACCGTGGGCCTGTACTATTGGTATGCATTCATGATGTAAACATCAATTTATTGCAGATTACAAAAAACTAGAGCCAAAATTAGAATTTGACTGTCATATTCATGTTGAGCACATACAAATGATAGGAAATGAGTAATTTTATTTCAGTGATACGACTTTTGTAAAAATTTGTTGACCAGTGTTACTCATCCCGTCCAAGAAGAACCCAGAAGGGGAAGGAATGGCTTCCTTTGAGCCCTGACACTTTAATTAAAAAGTTAGCAACAGGGCCTCCGTGGTGGCTCAGCGGTTGAGCGCTGTGCTGTGGAGCTGTCGGCAGCATTGACGCGAGTTCGAAGCTCGGCCGGGGAGATTCCCACATGGTGCGGCAGACCTCTCCTGCCTCGCCCGCTGCTCCCCTCAGCTGTGTATTTCTGATCTGCCTGTTCTGCTCCCCACTCTGTCTCTGGTGAACCCTCTCGCTGCCCCACACCTGTGGCCTGTACCCCAGCTTGTATGTAGAAATAAATAAATTTTAAAAGAAAAGAAAAGCAGACACCTTAAAAAAAAAAAAAGCTAGCAACAGGTCCTCCCTGGTGGCACAAGGGTTTAAGTCCAGCACTATGAAAATAGCCACAGCCACTGCATCAGGAACTGGATCCCTGGCCAGGGAGCTTCCCACGTGGTGCAGCAGACCTCTCCTGCCTTGCCTGCTGCTCCCCTCAGCAGTGTATTTCAGTCAATCTGCCTGTTCTGCTCCCCACTCTCTCTCTGGTGAATCCTCTCACACACACACCCCAACACCTCTGGCCTAGACCCCAGCTCTTGTATGCATAAATAAATAATTTTTTTAAAAAAGTTAGCAACAAATTGTCACATTGCCTTTGTAGGCCTTTTTTTTTTTTTACGTTTTGGAAGTCAAATGTTTTAGGGAGAAAAATAAGTTTTGACTAGTTATATTTTTCCTCTCTGGTTTTATATAACATAATAATGAGACTCTTCTTCCGTTTTCTTGAGCCCTTTTGGGAGGCCACATAAAATACAGGAGACCCAGTTCAATCTGAAGTTTAGTTAAACAACAAATTTGGGACATGGGCTAACATTTTTTCATGTTTATGTGAAATTCAAACTTAATGGTAGACCTTACATTTTTTTTTTGCTTAGCCTGTCAACCTTGATGTTGATGGATTTTTAACTGTGGGTCACCGTCTTCCATCGAAAGAGGGCTTCGGTGGCTCCTGCTAAGTAGGAAGTTGGTAAGAGGCAATGGGAAATCAGGTCAAACTTCAGGCAAGCTTGTCTGTAAGCGTGTCTAACAAGTCTTTGTTATCCTATTCACCAACCAGAACTTACTATAGATACTAGCAATGATGGAAAATTCCATAGAGAAGAACATAATCTTTGGAGTCAGGGTTCAACTCCTAGTATCATCTTGCATTGGCTTGATTTTACTAAAAAGACCAGCCAAAACTCAACCTACAGCCTGAAAATAGTAGTACTATTATTACAAACCTTATTGTTAGAAACATGAAATAAAACTATATGTAAAATACTTAGCCCAGCACCTGCCATATTGACAGTTCTCAACACACAGCAGGTCTTGCTGGTATTAGGGCAAATATGAATGTGTCCGATAGGTTCCCCCTGTCTGAATAGAATCCTCCAGAAGCAGGTCTCAGGGACCTGTGGGTGGGTCATCTGCTGTCTGTTTTGGGGAATCCAACTTACTGGAACTGAGTCAAGCTCACTTTTTTAGGTGTTGTCATGGTTGCACGCTCAGTGGCCAAGGTGCATAGTCGCAACAGAAGGAGCCAAAGGTATCTGCTCTGCCTCTGGCAGGCAAAGTCCTGCGCAGAAGGGAAGCTGCAGGAGGGTCCCAGTTTTGTAATAACAGTGCTGCCTTTATGTGGCAGGATACAGATGAGCTCTATATTCTTCTTAACTTTCTGAATTAGTTCCATTTTCTACAAAGAGCATATATTATTTTTATAATCAGTAAAATAATAAAGGTTATTAAAAACCAGATTGAGGGCCCCACTAATTCTTTCTCGTTTTTAATTTCTAAGTGTTTTGAACTTCTTTCAGGGGAAAAAAAAAACTTGTTCATCAGAGCTACTTTCCTTGCTGGCTTTGGAGAACATAGTCAGCTAGCCCTAAGAGGAAAAGAGAAAGTCCCAGTTTTCCTCATTTCCTCTACCAGTTTGACTATCCTTTCTGTTATTTTATGAGTCAGGCTTTTGGTTCTGAGTTCAGAGTCAATTTGTTTCGATGAAACTTGGATCCCAGGAAATGTGTATTTGTCACCACTGCACATGGCCACAGTCAGCAGCTTTATGAGGACAAAGTTGATATCTGTCAATATTCTCATTGGGACTTGTTTTCTATATTTTAATAAGAATTATTTTTCTAAGATTTATTTTATTTATGCATACAAGAGCTGGGATGTAGGCCAGAGGTGTGGGGGGTGAGAGGATTCACCAGGGACAGAGTGGGGAGCAGAAGAGGCAGATCGACTGAAATACACTGCTGAGGGGAGCAGTGAGCGAGGCAGGAGAGGTCTGCTGCGCCGTGTGGGTCAGCTCCCTGGCTGGGGATCGAACTCGTGCTGCAGTGGCTCTGGATAGCTTCATAGTGCTGCGACTTAACTCCTTGCACCACCCGGGAGGCTCCTCAATAAGAATTGCTAATGACAGCTAAAACTGTAAAACGTAGCTACAACTCTAACAGTGATTGCAGATTTTAAAAAAAGTGTTAGCAAATAATTAAAACAGACATGCATAACCCAAATCTTTAAGCATCTGGTTAAAAAACAACAAGAGTAAGGTCAAATCTACCATTTAGATCCCTTTCCTTCCTTCCCTGCCCAAAAGTCTCAAAATAATCTAAGCAAATGATTAGTATGGAAATTTCCAGCTTATAGCTTTCCATTAGAAGTAAACTCTGTGAGAACAGAATATTGCCGTGTATATCATTCATGAGTGTTTTCTGACATGTAGCCATAAAAAGCTCATAGTAGGTACTCAATAAATATTTATTGACTCAATGAATGAATGGTTATACGAAGAAAGAGATAGGAAAACACTGGTTCCCAGGGAAAGTGATCTTTTACCAAACATTTCTGTCAATTATAAGAATGATGTACACTCTTAAAAGCACTTAGAAAATTAAGCAAAAAGGAGAAAAGTCAACTCTGTTCTCTCAAATGTAAAGTTCTCATTGTCTTTTTGCATTGCTTTCCTTCTATTCCCATATGTGTAGACTTTTTAAATGTAATGTTAAAAAGACAGTTGCTTGTCTTTCAAAATTAATTATACCATAAAGCATTTTCCATGTCATTTCAAAATCTTTGCAAACATTAATTTTAATAAATTCAGTGGAATTGTATTATTTACCAAGTAATCATCAGTTTCTTCTCTTTTGCAATTATAAATAATGCTGCAGTAAATAATTTTGTACATTTAGCTACCATTCAAAGAAAACACGTGACAGATGCAAGCCCAGCGAGAATCTAGGTCTCTGCAAAAAACAGCCCTCACATCTCTGTACTTACAACAGCGATGGTGTATTTCTTGCTCTTGTTTTATGTCCACTGCATAAATGGAATGAAGTCTTACACAAATTCAGTTGCCTTCAATTCAATTTAACAAATATTTGTTGAGTGCCTGTTTTTATAAGACCCACAGCTGGTCCTGAATATAGTTGAAAAGATTTTCTGATGAGTCACAGGTAAGTGAAAATTGGGAACTCCATCTTCATAACAATCTGTACAGCAGCAAAAAAAAAAAAAAAAAAATCAATAAGGCAAAAGATCATTTTTCTGATCTAGTCATTTGTATGCATGCCTGTATTGCCGTTCAGGTAACGCTTTTCTGTCTGCCTCTTCAAAACCCTCCTTTGTGCTTAAAGGCCAGTCTGGTGTATTTCTGTGCCAGCAATCAGGCCTCAGTGGCGACACCAGCCCCTGAGGTCAGCAGATTCAGTCTTGCAACACCCTCATGCTCCCGTGACCTCGTGGGGTATTGTGAAATTTTCCAAACACATTTCAATTTACCAAAAAAAAAAATAAAATAAAATTTAAAATGACCTTTAGACAAATAATCCTAATCCTTTGAAGCTTTCCTAAGGAAATATTCCAAAGGACAAAAATGACAGATATGGAATATTTGTAATAACCACCAATGGTGAGTAAATTGTGGCATATTTACTAGATTGAATCTCATGAATCAGTAAACATTTAATAAGTATGAGATTTATATAGATACTTATGACTTAAGGTAAAACAGGGAGTATATTAATGATTTATGGTTCTGATTTAAGGCAAAAATGGGGGGAAAGAACAGTAAAATTCCATTTATGTCATTATGGCTAAAATAAGAACATTTTTTAAAAGGCTTGTAGGAAATATGGGATAAGAAATGGTTCATTTGTTAGGGGATGGAGATTTTGCATTATTTTTCAAGATCTGCTATGTCTATTATTTTTGTTTTAATATTTGAAACATTAAAATAATACAATAGAATCCATTCTTGGAGGCAACGCCATGCCAAATTAATGTTTTTAAAAATTGGAAATAAAGCCTTAGGTAGATAACTAATTTTGCATTGATATGTTATTGCTGCTATTACTGACCCCCAAATCTGAGGGAGGGAGGGATAGTGTCCTCCAGAGGAGCAGGCACCCCAAAATGGGAAGCAGAAAGGACAGTCAGATGAGGTTCAGGCGTCCATGTGCTGGGCACACCTCATCACTGGCCATCTCATTAGAGAACCCCCTAGTGGGGACCTAGGGTGCTGCTCTGGACTTTCCTGATGATTCTCACATCCTTGTTGACAAAGGGGGCTGGAGGAGGCTGCAAAAAAACCCCCAAGAACTGCTTGGTAGGTGTGTCTCATGCCGGTATATTGCATTCTTTGCTGGAAACTCTCTTGGCTCCCCCTTCACCCCCATTTCTCCCTGAATCAAAAACTCATTGGAAGCACCCCTGCTTGGCCATGTAAGTCCATACTAGACCCCCAAGGCCAGGGACTTTTTTTTATCAAAGTCCCTTTAACAATTACCCTTGTGTTTGGCTTCTTGGGCTGTGGTGTTTTGGTTTGCCTGGAGCAGCTCCGAGCGCTGGTGGCCTCTGATTGACACCAGAGGCCCGTGGCTCCGTGTCACCTTGGCTGGATTCCTGCAGACGGTGTAGAGGCTGCTGCTGGTGAGATCTGTCTCACTGCTTCTCTGGATGGAACATGAGCTGTGTGGGGCCTGCATGGGGTTCTACTGGGAGCAGCCTTATGGAGACCCTTAGTGAATTTTGGAGGTGCTACTAATGCATGTGTTTGGTTGAGCAAGGTCTGTGTGACAGCCCAGGCCGAGCTGGCTGGGGGAGGCCAGGGACCAGGACACCCCCACCTCTGGCCCCGGCAACATTGCTGGCCCCACCGGCTTCTCTGGCTATCTTCATCTGTAAGTTCTTTTGCCCTACTTTGTCACAAATTGAGCTGAAATAGGTCCTTCCCTCGGGACACTGTGAAATTTCAATTGCCTTTGCAGAATAAATCTGAGGTGCTCAGTAGAGATGAGAGAATAATTGTTAACTTGGAGTAATGAATTTGAGTCGGGCCCTCTGTCCAGGAGCTAGCCAGTTATTTGTTCTCTCCTCACCCAGCAATGAAATAAATCCCAGCACGCTGACATCTGTGGAATGACAAGCTTACCTGCCTTCCTGGTTTTTAAGTTTGCTTCCTTTATTTTAACGAAGAAACTTAAAAAAAAAATTGTTACTTAAATGATCTGATGTTGCCTTTGCTAAAGATGAAAAAGATTCAAACATTTTAGAAAACTGTGAGAAACGAACCTTTGGCTGGCAAGTTTCAGGAAGAAGATGCTTTCTGAGTGGTTTTCAATTGTCTGCTGTAATAAATGATGAATTACCCCATTACATTGCATTAAAAGGATTAAAAATGATACCACTTTTCTTTCAGATTCAATTTTATGAGTCATTTGTATGATAGTGTGTCACAAGAATAAAATGGGCCAGGCAACTAAATATACTGGGCCCCAGCAAGTTCTCTGTGCGGCGTGTCTGCTACCCCTTCCTGTCACTGGGGAAGGGGTCCCAGGCCAAGATCGAGTCACAGGGCCGGGGGGCCAGGTCCGCAGCCAGTCCGGGCTGGAGCCTCCCTCTCACCCGGCCAGATCCCCATATTGGTTTCCTTGAGCTATTTTAACCAACTCCTTCTGGCTTAGAACAAACTGGGTGTCTGAGAAAAACAGAACTGTGTTCTCACACGTCTGGAGGCCAGAGTCTTCGAGAACCACATCAGCAGAGCCCTGCTCCCCCTGAAGCCTCTAGGGGAGGGTCTGCTCAGGCTTTCTCTTCTGGTGTTTGGTTGCTTCTTGGCTGCTGGCAGCAGATCTCCAGTCTCCACATGGTGTTTGCGCTCTTTGCGTATCTGTCTCCAAATGTGCAGTTTTCGTGAGGCTATAAGTCATATAGGATTAAGCCCCCCCCCCCATTGCAACAGGACCCCACCTGAACTAATTATACCCACTGTGACGCTATGTCCAAATAAGATCCCATTCTGAGGTCCTGGGGGCCAGGACTTCAGTGTATGAATGGGGGCTGGTGGCACCATTGACAGCATAGCACTCTCTCGGTGGCCCTTCCTTGTCACCTGCCTGCAGTCTCGGATGCTCTATACCGACACTGTGGGCAAGTTGCCAAGTCTGTCAGGCTCTTCAGTTCAAATCATGAGACTCGTTCTCCTCCGCACTCCTCCCAACCCTTGGAGAAGAAAAGGCCATTTTGAGGGGAAGCCTGGGCATAGGCGAGGAACTCCAAACTAAGTCGTGCCTTCCTTCTTCAGTTTTTGTTCTTCCTTCTTCAGCTGACAAATGCTGTGCTTCACCTTCTACCCCAATTCCCACTCAGGAAATGTTCTAGAATTTAATCCCACTGAAGGAACAAAGTATTGTATTGTGGGTTCTCAGCGATAGATCTCAGACATCACCTAGTCTAAACTCCTGGCATAAAAGACCTTGGTATTTAAGATACCAAAGCCTCTAGCCTAGTGAATGAATGTCCGTAGTGAATTCTGGGTGTTGGACAGAGGTCAAGGGCATGTGGAACACTGATTATGAGAATTCTAAAATCTTTTCCATGAGGCTAACTCTTCCTACCCTGTACGGTGATTGTGGGTTTTCTGAAAAAAAAAAAAAATCAGGAAAGTATATTTATAGAATAGAACTGAGATTGTAGATTACAGTTTCACATGCTGCTAATTCCAATTAAAGTGCTATTATGAATATCTCCCTTCAGGTAAAACTCTGACATACATCATCTTCAGTGGCCACAAAATAGTACAATGTTTGGATTTTCTAAAGTTTTATCAACTGTCCCTTTGGGACCTGTAAGATTTCTTTTTGCAATTTGGGGAAATAAATATTTGATAACATTTTATTATTTTCTTTGGTTAGTGGCCTAAAAGTAGAATTGCTGGGTTAAAAGGCATGGACATTAGGGGTCTCCCTGGTGGCACAAGGGGTTGAGTCTCAGCACTAGGAAACTATCCGCAGCCACTGCAGCACGAGTTCGATCCCTGGCCAGGGAGCTTCCCACATGGCGCAGCAGACCTCTCCTGTCTTACCCGCTGCTCCCCTCAGCAGTGGATTTCAGTCAGTCTGCCTGATCTGCTTCCCACTCTGTCTCTGGTGAATCCACTCACACACACACACACCCCCGCCCCCCACACACACCTCTGGCCTACACCCCAGCTCTTGTATGCATAAATAAACAAATCTTAAAAGAAAAAAAAAGGCATGGGTGGACATTAGAAAGGATCTTGATAAGTACTACTCATTTATTTTCAGAAAGTTTGCAACTGTGTCCCTCCCAGTTCCTAGTGTTATTTGTGTCTCTGCTACCTGCCTTATTGATCACCACGGAGTAAGAGGTCAACGAATGTCCCATCATTAGTGAGGACACAGTGATTTTGCTAAGCCCACAACAGCACCACCCTCCTTTTATGCAAATGCTTTGAGCATTTTTTCCCACTGCTGCTGGAAAGGTTATTGTGCACAAGAGCAAGAATTTGAAAGGAAGAAAGTATTGGCAAGAATCAGTTACCTACTTTTTTTCCCTTAAATAAATTCAAACGTAAGAGGAAAGGGAGATGGGAAAGTGGAGGTGAAATGAACCAAAGTGATTGTTAGCAGCTCACATTTCCTCCCAACAGACCAGCTAATGTAAGAGCAGGAGGGTCTTGAGCAGGAACAGAATCATTCTTTCATTTTGATCCAGGAAACTGGGCAATGTTGGTGGAAATGTTGGTGAAATTGGTGCTCAGATTGATTCTAAGTCCATTTCTAGAAAAATCAGTCTTTGTAGGAGCCACAGATGTCTTGGGACAATTTAGGAAAACCCCTTTTGCAATCCCTTTATTTCATTATGTTTTTACTGTGAAATACTTGAAATATGCAAAAAGATGTAGCCATACCCAGCTTATTAAGTCAAACATTATAGAGTGAGCCTTTTGTTCATTCATATTCATTCTCCTCTTTCCACCCCCGACGCAAAAATAGCAATTATTTGTAATTTAGTGTTGCTATATATGCAAAGTATAGCATTGCTCTCCGTGAGCTTAAACTTTCCTAAGGATACTACATCCTTCTCTCAGCAACTTGCTTTTGTGATATTCATGAAACGTATCCATGCTGAACATGTAACTCAAGTTCACTCATTTTCCTTTCACTCCTCTGTGTGTATATACCACTCACATACTCAACCTTTTGATGGAGATTTAGGCAGTTGCTAGTTTTTCATTTTCAGAACGGTGATGCTACGTGTGATCTCGTACATAATCTTGTGCACGTTCCCTTGGGTTTCTCTATAGCTGTGGTCAGTAGGTCTACACATCACTCACTTCTCCAGATCTTGCCCACTTGGTCTCCAAGAGGCCCACACCTTCGAGTTCCCACAACCCCATAGCTTCATCAACTCAGTAGTACCAGACATAAGCTTTGTTAATGTTTTGTCAGTAGGTGGATGTAAACTTGCAGCCCCTCCTGACTTGTGAGCTGTAGCATCTTTGCATATTGGCCATTTTGTCTCTGAACACTTTCATGTTCATGTCATTTGCCCGCGTTGCTTTTCAAGTAAACAAATCTGGGTGGAGTGAACATCATAGACAACCCTCTAAGTGGGCGAAGTGTCACAAAGAGGGAGCACCAGGGAGGATCTGAATTGCCCAGATGGTGGTGAGAGGTCATTCTTCAGCCAGCAGCAGATGGAAACTTAACACCCCTACCCCCAGTCCCTGGGTGGAGAGGAGTCCAGGCAACGCTCCCAAATCTTTTGTCTTTTAGGAATGACTCTAGAACCACATCAGTCAAGCTCCCGCAGTACATCAGCTCAGAGCTCTTCACTACAACCATCAGGAACCAGCTCTAGCTAATTTCAACTGAAATAGAATTTACTAAACGGATACCAGCCATGTGGAGAGGGTTGGACACGGCTTCTGCCACATGCCAGATGCCCCAAAGCCTCCCACAGAACTGGCCTGGCGAAGACACTGCCAGGTACTGCACACCACCTTCACTGTCACTGGGGGTTGTGCTGATTTAACAAGGTGGTTTCACTGCTATAAGGAGAACAAAGGGTTGATTTGAGTGGGTTCAGGAGAAAACAGGAGGGAAGGAGGTAGAAATAGGCCAAATAGAGAAGTCTCTGTAAAGGGAGAGAGATGAGGGTGACAGGGATGTGAGTAGCACATGAGGTCAAGAGGGATTTACAAGATGGGAAATATGACAACATGTTTGTATGCTCGTGGGACAGATCCAGTGCCGAAAACAGAGCAAACAGTCATAGGAGCAAGGCTTTTGAGTAGGTGGAAGAGGATGGGTACTTTATGGGAAGGAAGGACAGTTCTCTAAAGGAATGGAGGAGGCTGGGGGTGGAAGGAGAGAGGGGAAAGGAAGGACAGTTCTCCAGAGGAATGGAGAAGTTTGGGGGTGGAAGAAGAAAGGCTAGTCAATTGGGGGAGGGGTGGAAGTGGGACATAGAAGTTCTGTTCTGCTTCTTTCGGTTGTCTTGGTGAAACAAGAAATAAGATCAATTGCCAGTGATTAAGAGAGAGAGCAGGAGGCTGGAAGCTTGAGAACAGGAGAGTACCAGATAAACCATTAATCAAATTTCAAATTTTAAATGTTTTAATGTCTTATAAAAAATGAAATCTAAACCCACTGAAAATATTCACTAATGAACAAAAATGGGATCTAAATTATGCCTACAGTTTTTTCTTTGGCGTGAACTCCTTGTCTACAAAAACAGGTTCTCTAGCAAAGAAAAACATCAACTTTGGGAGAATCTCTACAAACTACATTCATATTTTTCTTTCTCCAGAAACAAAAGGGACAGAATGGTTAACATGGGCTTGCCCTAAGCCTAAAGTCCATATGTAATGTTTATTCTGACTAGCCTGCAGAGAATAAGGAATCTTTTCCAGCAAAGGGAGAGTTTAAACCAAGGACAATATCCTGTGGCAAATATTGCATTTAAAAGAAAAAGAGGGCTTCCCTGGTGGCACAAGGGGTCAAGTTTCAGCCTATGAAGCTATCCACAGCCACTGCAGCATGCGGGAGTTCGATCCCCGGCCAGGGAGCTTCCCACATGGCGCAGCAGACCTCTCCTGTCTCGCCTGCTGCTCCCCTCAGCAGTGTATTTCAGTCGATCTGCCAGTTCTACCCACTCTGTCTCTGGTGAATCCTCTTCCCCCCCCCCCCCCCCCCCCGCCCCACACACCTCCGGCCTACACCCCAGCTTGTATGCAAAAATAAATAAAAATCTTTAAAAAAAAAAAAAAAGAAAAAGAAAAAGAGAGGCAGCCTGAGCAGCTAGCTTTGCTCTTAGGAATTTGAATCAGAATCAGAACTCTTCACCAATGTGTAAATAGCACCGGTGATTCTGCAGCCATAGGGCATCATGCCTGCAGCCTTTCAAAGCTAATGTTTTGAAATTTACCGCCCACACTTGCCACTTCCCTGAACCTACCGAATTTCAACACTCACCTCATGGTGCAATGTTGATATTCCCCAGGCAGAAACTCCTGCTGGGAGGCTACAGCAGGGTCAGGCGTCCTGAAAGAGGCTTCTCTACTTAGTGATTTGATCCTGGGTGTAAATAAATTTGATTTGAAAATGTGTGCTCAGCACAAAATTTTGCCAGGTCATAAATGTTCCGTTTGGCCCTTTTCCCAATGTCATACCTCTGACCGTGCTCGCTGCCAGCTCCAACGAGAATACGAATCTGGCTCTCCGCAATTTGCGCAATTTTATTTAAAATGATATTGACCCTCTCCAGCCCAGGCTTGATTTTATTTCAGAGCTGATCTAACTGGTTTAGCGTTCTGTGTCTTGGATTTGTTCTTTTTGAATTGAGTGCAGCCAGGACATTGAAAGAACATGCCTGTCGCTGCCCTGTCTAATGGTGGCGCGCTGGTTGTAGTGTAGTTAAAAATGAGATTACATTTGAAGATATTGGAGGCTAATGAATTCCAGCCAGAATGGGAGACATTGATGGGAGTTGGTCATTCTGAGGGGAGTTCGGGGCTCACAGGTCAGCCAGGCGGTGGGAAGACAGGGGACTTCGAATAGTCTCCCCTTCTGGAAGCTCTGACCCGCAGTCCTGCCTCGGCATGACTGGGCACTCTCCAGTCCCTAGGACCTTAGCGGAATGCTCTTTTCCATGACTCAGCTGTCTGGACGACCTCTTTGAGCAAGTTCCACCTCGTGCTTGTGGACCAGGGCTTTTAATCTAAAAGCAAAGGCCTTATCCAACAAGCAGAATAGAATAGTTGCCACTGGCCAGGAATTCAGGAGTTCCCCCCAGGTCAGCAGGAAAGGGTTTCCTGTGGGGATCCCAAGTGTAAAGTCCTCAGGGATGCAAGGCATTCTGAGGATGTGAGTTGTCACTGCGGAGCTCACCAAGGCTGTTCTGATCTGATATAAATAACTCTGCACTGGCAGCAGATGGGAAGGGAGCCAAGTGGTAATGAATACTAGGACAAACAAACAGGCCTCTGGGATGCCCGCCCAGCCACTCCAAACCGTGGCTGGCACCAGGCTTGGAGGTGGTGGTGGGCGAACTGTCCCCACAATATGACATTAGTCTGTGAGGGAGGGAGGAAGCTCTCAAAACTCACGAAAGCTCAACAAATTAGGAAAGGCCACATTTTGAAGAGCTAGAGCACTGGCTTCAAGGGCACCGCTGCGAAGCATGTTCATTTAGCTGACTTGATGTTTAAATATTAACTGACTAATCAGTAGTTCTCTACTGGACACTTGCTAGTTAGAAAGTTGTGTGTCTGAGAGGTAAGAGAGAGGCATGAGACATTTTCAGCACCTCTGCCCACAACCAGTGTTTACAACTAAGAAGAAAGGCCTGGGAGCAGAAGGAAAAATGTAATGTAGTCTAGTGGTGACGTGTAGTATACAATGATAGACTCCTATATAAGATGCTTAAAAAAACTACTTTGAAGTGATATATGCACCCCCATGTTTACAGCAACAGATATAAGTCAGGAGCAACTAATTTCTAGTTAGAAGCAACTAAATTCTAGAGCACATCATCAGATGAGTGGATGAAGAAGTGTGGTCTATACACATAATGGAATACTACTCAGTTGTAAAAATCTTGAAATCCCACCAGTTGCAACAATATGGATGGACCTAGAAAATATTATGCTTCACTGTATGGCGATTCCTCAAACTGCTCAACATGGAGCTTCCATACGACCCAGCAATACCACTTTTGGGAATCTACCCAAAGGACACAAAAACACTAATCCGAAAGGATACATGCACCCGTATGTTCATTGCAGCACTGTTCACAATTTGCAGCAACATGGATGGAATTAGAGGGGATCATACTCAGTGAAATAAGCCAGAAAGAAAGAGAAAAATATCGAATGGTTTCACTTATAACAGGACTATAAGGAAACCAAATAGGAGAGAGACACTCAGTTGGGGGGGGGGTGCAG
>PVIJ01013695.1:0-43750 GCA_004024925.1 Scalopus aquaticus | reverse complement strand
TAAGTGTAGTTATCCTTAGAGGAAGGAAGTCCCATTCAGTTCAGGCCCAGAGTTATATGTATAATGAATTATTTCCTGATCCAATGAGGTGTACACGAGTGTTGCTTATTATTTTATATATTGTGTGTGCATGAAACATTTAACTTTTATTGCCGTAAAATATACATAACAAAATTGATCATTCTGATCCTTTTTTTTTTTGGAGAATTCAGTGGCATTAAGTGCATTCACACTGTTGCACAATCAGCCACCACCCTCCATCACCAGAAATTTTTCATCATCCCAAACTTTGACTCTGGCAACTCAGCCAAGACATTACCGCCAAATTCAAAGTCAGGAAGATTATGTCCTGCGTTTTCTTACAAGGAGTTTGTAGTTCTAGCTCTTATATTTCTATCTTTTATACAGTGAGTTCACTGATATGTGTGGTGTGGTAACAGTCCAACATCATTCTTTCCTAAAATAATATATTAAAATAATATATTTTTAAATAGAAAATATAAGTTCCAGAAGAGATCCTCCTTATTTATCAATGAAAAAACTGGGGTAGAGGAAAAATAACATGCCATGCTCCCGCCACTGGTGAAAAACAGCAATAGAGTAGAATCCAAATCCGGTCTATTTGGGAACACTCTGGTGTAGACATTGCTCCCAGGCCTACGCAGCAGGAGCCACCCACTTGATTCGGATCCACCCCTGACTGTTCGGGGAAGGTTCTCAGACGCCCGGACACTCGCTCCACCCTTCTTTTCACCCCGGAGGCGGGGTCCACCCTTCTCGCGTGTGGAGGTAAAGCCCGGAAAAATTTTTGTCAGCTCGGTGGCTCGTTAGCAACTGTAAGGCGCGGGGTCCAGATCCGCATTCGTGAAAATCCAGGCCGGATTTTCCCTCATGCTCCAACTCGCGCGGTGCCCACAACCCGCTCGCGAAGGGGGTCAGGGGTGGAGCGCGCTGCTCCGCCTCATTGGCTGCTCGGGCGGCGCGGGGCGGCGCGGGAGTTTCGTAGGTTCGGCGGGCGCCGAGAGCGGTCTGGACGGATGGCCCCGCCGCGGCGGGCTGGGTCCCGGGGCCGTGCGGGGTAAGTGCCGGGCCCCTCTGGACGCGGGGATGGTGCCCGGCTTTATCTTCCGCTCCTGCCGCGGTGTGCGCCTCTCGGAGACGTTCGCGGCCCAGCTGCTGCGGAGCTTGCGGTGCCTCGGGGCTCGGCCTCCGCGCCCGTAGCGCGGCGGGAGCGCCCGGCAGCCTCGCGGGAGTAGGGTGGGCCCGAACCGAGCTGCGGTTCCAAGCTGTGCCGGGCGGGTAGGGAGAGCGGCTGAGGGCAGCGTGGCTGTGTGTGGGTGCGTGTTGTCTGGAGCCTCAAGCTCTTTGGAAACAAAGTGTCCAGCGAGCACCTAGTGAGTCACGTTCCGGTAACGGCTCCATTCCTGGGAGCATTTTTTAAAAAAAATTTTTAGGGTTTTATTTTATTTATACCTACAAGCTGGGGTACAGGCCAGAGGCGTGGGGCGGCGAGAGGGTTCACCAGAGACAGTGGGGAGCAGAACAGGCAGATCAGAAATGCACTGCTGAGGGGAGCAGCGGGCGAGGCAGGAGAGGTCTGCTGTGCCATGTGGGATTCTCCCCGGCCGGGCGTCGAACTCGCGCCTGGGAGCATTTTTATTTTCAAGGTCCTGTTTTTGTGACACCACAGACCAAAACACTCAACCAAAACACTGGCGTGGGGCATCAGGCTGCTCCTTCATATCCTTAAAGATATGAAGACCCGCACCAGGCGGGTCGTGCTATTTTTAGGAAAGGGTACGCCATTGTAAAAAACGCAAACTGCTCTTTAAACATGTTCTCCGCGGCTTCGTTGACAAACGCCTTCCTGGAGAGGTCTGGCCTTGTTGCCACTGGATACACAAAGTCACGCTTGCGGGAGGTCTGCCTCGGCTGTGGGGAGACTGCCTGGAGAAGGTGGTATTTGTAGATGCGGCGTAAAGGTAGAAGATGAGTCAAGCAGAGAGTAGGGAAGGCTGGAGCAAGACAGGTTTGGAGTAGATTGGAGTCCAGATTTGGAATAAACAGCCTGGACTCCTGTGGCCAGTGTGGAAGCAGTGAGGACTCCCCTAATGGAGAGGAGGACTGGGAGAGAACAGGGATATAGAACGCCAGTTGACAAGAGTTAAACTGATAGGCCAGTGGCTTTTGGTTTTCAGTTCTCCCTCCCTCTCCCCCCCCCCTACATTTTTGCCTTTGGGACTCATGAAATCTGTTCATTCCTCCCCCAAAATGCACTGGTGCAAATACACCAAAAATCTTACATATGGATTTATAAAGGTTTCCATCTTTTGAACACCTTTCCTGCTCCTAGCCCACGGTAAGGAGGAAATGTGACTTTTTTAGCACAGACAAGAGACAGTAGAAAGAGTTCGGGGTAAGAAGTTATGTTATCTGGTCTCCAGTCCTGTTTCTGTTACATGGCTGTCACCACCAATACATCATGGTACTGAACAACAGAATCATAATTGCCATAAAATGAATTTCTCTTTGGGTTTTGAGAATTAAAGGAAACTTGGGAACTTGTTAGAAATGAAACCATCAGACCTTTTGGGAATGGGGCCAGCAATCTGTTTTAACAAGCCCTGTGGGTGATTCTGAGGCCTAAAGTTGGAGAACTACAGCTGCAAACAGTTTTCTGCTTTTTTTCCTGTTTGTCGCCGTAATGTTTTATATTGTAGTACACATTTGCCTATCCACACACACACCAGGTTATGAAAATACTAAATCCAGGACAATCTTATGTCCTATATTCGCCTATATTTCCTTTTTTAAATACTGGGGAAAGACCTTAGAGGACATTATAGAGCAACTGATGGCATTTGGAGCTAGACTGTTGTAGGGTAAATGGAAGTGATCGGGTTTTTCCCACTCTCCCGCATTAACATCAATGATCGACACCTGTGAGCTTACACGTGTGCCTGGTGGTGGTACCGGGAGTGTGGCGTTTGCGTGCCTAAGTGGGCGCGCCTGAGCTGAGAGACTGAGCATATAAGGGCGCGGCGGCGGCGGAGGACAGTGGGGCGTGGCAGAGGACAGTAGAGACCAGCAGAGAGGGTACAGGGATTTTTAAGGGGTCCAAGTTGCTGTCTCCTGCTTGTTTGTTTCCCCGAACCTGTGAGGATGATGCCAACGGCTCCAAGCTTCTCTTTCAAGCTGCCTGAACTGATGATGAACCTACCTGGCCTGGGGTGGTTGCAGAACAACTGTAATTTAGATCGCCATGCTGATGTTAAATTTCTTGCTTTGGAAACGGTACAGTGACTATGGAAGATGACGCCCTTAGGAAAGACTCACGCGTGTTTTGGGGTAAAGGTGCACAGCGTCTCTAGGTTACCAGTCACACACAAAGCAAATGAGGCAAAATGTAAACAGTTGGCAAACCCGGGTGAAGTGCATGCAGAAGAATCTTAAACTGATGTAGATTTTAATGCGGGCTTCTCTCCCTTCTGGCCGTGGGTTGCTGTGGGCAAATCCACTTCTATCATGTGGGATTCACGCCTACCTAGAGGATGGTTAGTGCAAAGTGAAAAAACATTTGCGCAAGAGCCAGGCCCGGGATGGAATAGGTGTCAGGTGCTTAGTAAATGTTAGTTTGCCTCCCTTTGGTTTAATTCTGCAGAAACGGTCATTGCTACTGACTGGAACCTCCAAGGGAAGGAAAAAAGCAAGATTGGGAGTTTTCCATGTCCCTGAGTGAGAGGGGTTATGTCATTTTATACATTATTGATGTGGTTTCACCTATAAAAATGTAATTAAGCCATGTGAAACATGGCTTCTGCTTTCGAAAGGGATATTGCTATCGCCTGAACTTCACTGAACGCTCACTGCTAGCGCAGCCAATGAGGAATGTGATTTAGAGAGAAACTGCTTGGGGAGGTGCCATGCTCTGTACCCCGTTGTGGGGGGATCTTTACCACACAGTGGGAACCCTGCAACTTAACTCCATTCTGACCCTGTCTTCCCAAAGATAGCTTCAAAGCCCACAAGTTAAGGACTCATTCCCACAAGTCTACTGATAGGAACCAAAAGCACTAAGGTTCCCAGGTTACCACAGCGTCTGTCAGCTTGGCTGCAAAATGGAGGTTCCTTCAGGTTGGACCAGTTTGTTAGAGCGACGCGCGGAACTCAGAGAAGCCTTCTTCCCTACTTGTTAAAGGATTGATAAAGGGTGCAGATGAAGGGCACTGCAGGCGCAGGAGTGTTTGTCCCAGTGGAGCTGGGGTGTGTCACTCTCCTGGGATGGAGGTGTTCAACCAGGAAGCTCCTCGAAATTCCAACTTTGGGGGGTTTTATGGCGGCTCCCTGACAAGCATGATCGATCACTAACTGCGCTCTGAGCCTCTGTGGAGAATGGAGGTGCAGGTGAAAACTCCAAGCTTCTCATTATGGTTTGGTCTTTTGGGGGATCACTTTCCATCAGGAGCCTGTGCAGAGTCACCCCAATATAACAGAAGACGTTCCTGGTGCTCTTATCACTTGGGGTTTCAGGAACTCTATTCCTGCAGCCAGGACAGAGACCTGTATGGATTTTTTTCTATTATCTCAAAACAGGGTTGCAAGTTACGGTATTTTCCCCAGTTATTGTTAATATTTCCTGACTCTTTGTTTTTGCTCTTTGCTAGTGCAAGATACTCCAAGAATACTTTAGGAAGAGCACATTCCTCGAATGATGTAAGTTATCCTTTTATATTTTAATGTAATTTCTCATAATTGACACTACAGAATGCCTAACATTTTGTGGGCACCTCAGTTTCATAGTCTTCACTTGGTAAGCTCAGTGTTTTATTGTGGTGCAAAAGTACATTCCTTTTCCCACTTTTTCCAAGGAGAGATATGTTAACCCTTTTTTTTTCCTGGGCCAAAGTTGGTTTTATTTTACTTGGATAATTGACATGTAAAAGTTGCAGTTGGTTATAGCTATTTTTCCATGCTTTATAGTTTTCCACAATGGTGTGATTTCATAATATTCCACTTAGGCCACATTATAGTTTTACTTAGGATAAATGTCTATTAAAGGCAAGTGTACTTCTTTAACACCCTTGATAGCTAAGTTCAACTTATTTTTCTACAGCTCATGCGGTTGGTGTTGGGACTTAACTGTTTTCTAGGGCCCCTGGAGTCAGCATGCTCCCTGCTCCTTCCTGCCCCTCAAGTTCTCTGTTTTGTGGGGTCTCTCCACCCTGCAGCCCCTACCTTCAGAGGGTGACTCTTTTACTCCCTGATGGTAAAACTTTATGGATACTGAAATTTGAATTTCATCCCCTTTTCGCATATCACGAGATATTCTTCTTTTGATTATATTACCAACATTTAGAACTGTGAAAACCGTTCTTAACTCTCAGAGCTATACAAACAGCCCTTCCTTCTGGGAAGCCCCAGGGTACTCTGCAGGGATGTGCTCAGCTCCCCGCCCCACCCCAGCCTTGGTGCGTTGGTTCTTTGCATGGGCCTCTGAGTTCTCTGCCCTGGTGGCTGAAAACCAGGGTGCTTGGGAGTCCTTTACCTGTCTTCCCAGCCTGCCTTAGCAGAGAACCTGGTGCGTCTGTGAACATCACTTCAATTTCCCACTCCCTTTCCTCCTCTGGGAAGTGTCTTATACCTGCTGCTGGCCCCATTTGCCTCGGGGAGGGTAGAGGCTCTGTCCGCAGTTTTTGGCATTCCAGCCCCCAACACTGAATAATTCATTTCATTGAGGGTCTGTGCGTGGCAATGCTTTTGTTCTGTTCATTGGTTTTATTCCCTCTCCTTTATATCTTCCCAAATTTTCTCATATTTTCTTGTCTATGAATGTACACTTCCATATTTTCCAGAACTACTGTGGAAGTTTTCCTCCCTTTCTGTATGTTTTGGTCTTTTGTTAGGATTTGCGGTAACAAACTTCATGGGGTTTATTAGCATAGTGAACTGTAAACCCTCCTTCAGTCAGTACTTCTAAGCTCAGTTTAGGAGCTTCCAGGTATATGGGTGTGGGGAGACGGCCCACTATGGCCCATGGGCCAAATCTACCCTGCCACCTGTTTTTGTCCAGTCCTGCAAGCTAAGAGTGGTTTTTACATGGTTTAAATAAAACCAAGTATATCTCATGACGTGGAAATGATGTGAAATTCAAATTTCAGTATCCATAAATTATTTTAACACAGCCATGCTTGTTTTTTTCTGCATTCTCACTGTCTGCTTCACACCACAATGGCTGAGTTCAACAGTTCAGCAGAGACCTTCCAACCTGCAAAGGCTGCTGTGTTTAGTCTCTGGTCCTTTCTAGGAAATGTTTGCCACCCGTTTTCCATCATCAAAGTCTGTGTCCTTCCCCCCTACTGAAGTGTTACAGATTGCCTCTTTAGGTGACAGCCATAGCCGGCATTTTCTTGCAGTTTTCTTTGTTAGAGACATTTCAATGACATTGACCTCTCTGCTTTTAGAAAGCTGGCCAAAAGCCCGAGCCCACTAATATATTTGATTACACTTCTGATATCTCGAGCATCGGCAAGCTGGATGAAAATGAGAGGGATGAAGAACCTTATGAAACCTTTGGTTAGTATTTTAAATCTTTATCCTAACATTTTTTAAGGTATTTAAGCAATAATTGAGGCATACCTTTAAATATAAAAATCCATTGTCTGTATTTAAATATATTCTGAGGGGTACTTGCTAATATGATTAATTTTTCTCACTTCTGGGTATATTGAAACTAAGAACCCTCCCTACCTTGATCAAAGTATAACTCTTCCGGTCGCGCTTGTTAACAGCCAAGTGAGGACACCTGTTATATAGTGTTCTGTAGCAAGAGGAATGGAAAATGTATTTCTCATTTCATACCACCAGTAGTGCTGTTTGGTCAAGAGCTTTGATTTGGGGAGAGAAGACGGATGATTTTCCCTTTTCTTAAACGTGCTGAGGCAGCAGATGCTTCGGGGGGGCCAACGGGAGAGCTTCACTCGTGTTCCTTGGGGGTGTGAGGGCGACAGTGCTGGTACCGGGTTGCCCAGACGCAGCTCTGCCTGTCCTGTGTCGGTGGCCACTCCAGAGACCAAAAATGATAGCGAAAGTGCCACATGCCCCCAAATCTAAAACTGTAGTGATTGGGGATCTTTGTTGGAATCAGTGTTAGAGAATTTTGGAAAAAATATGCCTTCTCACATGTTTTTAATGTGGCATCTGATAGTTTTCAGTCTAATTTTTTGTTAAAGAAAATGTTGTACGTCTTAGAAGATGAAAAGTCATCATTCCCAGAATTCATCTTTTATTATGACTTCCTAAAAATGTTTTAGTCACTTATCTAAAAGAAATAGCAAAAAAAATCTGAATATAAAACAACATAATTTTAAAAATCAAGATGTAATTGACTTACCATAAATTCCCCCCTTTAATGTGTGCAACTCAGTGGTGGTTTAGTCTACGCGCAACATTGTACAACCATCGCCATTACCTTATTCCAGAGTATTTTTTATCACTTCAAAAAGAACCCCACTGTTCCCCTTCATCATCACTCCCACCCGTCTTTCTTCCCAGAACCTGCCAACCATAAACCTCCCTGCCTTAATGATTTGCCTATTCTGGACCCTTCATGTCCTCAAAGTTGTTATCCTGTGGGCCTTTCTTCTGGCTTCTCCTCTTACCCGCGTATGCTCAGGGCTCACCTAAGTCAGCGGCATCTGCGCTTCGTTCCCGCAGTCTCTGCTCACTGTCCGTCGCTGGGCTGGCTTCGCGCGCGCTGTGCTCTCCAGTCACCAGCGGCGCACATTTGGGTCGTTTCTATTTTTTGGCCGTTGCCAGTTAGGCTCTGTGAACACTGTTGGGACGTGCGGCCATCTGTTTTTCTTTCTCGTGGGTACACACCAAGGGGTGGGGTTGCTAATTCACTCGTAATCCTACTACTTCACCCTTCTGAGGAGCAGTTTTACAAACTGGTTGTCCCACTACATCCCACTAGCCGCGCAGGAGGGCCCGCTGGCTCGCATGCTCACCGCTTATTAGGGTGACTGATTCTGGCCTTTCTAATGAGTGTGATGTCTCACTGCGTTTGAGGTAAAATGTACACACATCACATCCACCATTTGAACTGCTTTTAATCCTGTGGTTCTGTCCCATTCAATCCATTCACGTTGTACAACCATCACCACTATCCATCTCCAGAAAGACGTTTTCATTTCCTCCAGCTGAGACTTGAGACCTCACTAAGCAGCAGCTCCTCACCCCCACAACCCCCAGTCCGACTCGGTGTCCTGACTTCGGCTGCCGTGGACACCTGCTCTGAGAGGACTCACGGCAGCATTTGTCCTTTCGGGGTGGGGTTTTCTCACTTGGCCTTATGTCTTCAAGGTTCATCTGTGTTGTTCATCTGTGTTGTGGCATGTGCCAGAATTTCCCTTTAAAACTGAACATCCCATCCTGTGTCTATACCACATTTTGTTCATTCATCTGTCAATGATGTGAAGAAAAAAAAAAAAGACAAAGAATATCGTTTCCAAGTCAAGCACCCAGAATTACCCATCTTCTCGTGGGTGAAAGTCCACCTAAATGGCGTTGGCCCAAAGCATATACCTATAGAAAAATAGAGCATAGAGTTGATAAAAAACCCATGTATTTATTGGTAAAATGGTTGAAATTTTTTTATTCTACAGGCGTGAGACTAAAAACATTTGGAAAACAGTGTAATTATGATTTTTATTAGCCATTTAAACCAAAATTGCTTTTTACACCATTGTAAGGGTACAGACTTAAATGTTGCCCAGCCAGACTTTTAAAGTTGAACTTTGTCTTATATAGATCCTCCTCTGCACAGCACTGCTATATATGCTGATGAAGAAGAATTCTGTGGACCATCTATTCCTTCAACTCCTCAAGGAAAAGAAGCAAGAAGACGGTACAGTTATATTTTAAGCAATTGTTTATTCATGGTTAATGGGGTTTCTGACAAGCTCTTTAAGATAGAAACTTTGAAAACTAAAGCTTGTTTAAGATCTTTTGACCCAAATTATGTTTTTCCTCAAGAGAACTGGGACATCAAAACTTAGTAATTTGTTATAAGTGACACCTGATTATCCTAGAAAACAAGTCTGTGAAGGTACTTTATCTTTGATGTAAGACAAATAAGAGGGTGGGAAAGGTTTCATAAACATAGAATTTTAGGTGATTTTGAGAGAGCCCTTTAATTTAAATTCTCTTAATTATCACAAAAGATGTGTTCTTAAGTATAGGTTTGGAGTTAGGGAGACAAGCAAAGAAATACAGTCTGTTGTATATTTCAGAAATATTGTCCATAAGGAACATTTGGTTGAGTTTTACAAATTTCTGTAAAGGCATGGGTCAGATAAATCATGTAAAAATGTTTCCATGCAGAAGACTTGAGAACAAAAGAGGAATACTTCAATAACTGTAGTACTAGTTATAAATTTTTAGCTAGAACTAATCATTGACTTAAAAGCCTCTACTAGGTACTAAGGTCAGTTTTGTTATTGAATATGTTTTGAAAGTTGCAAAAGCGCATTTTTAAAGCAATTTCCCACCAGGCTGAAATCTAAGTTAGGAAGTCTCTCTGTGATTGTGTATTTCGGGGAGTCTTGCTGTACTTGGTTATTCCTGAGAATACAGTTTTTCTGTGAGATCTTATTGAAAATCCACAATAAAGGCCAAATATTTGAGAAAACACACAGTCCACTTTAAACAATGATGAATATAATTTTTAAAGAGACCTTTTTGATTAAGTTACACACTCAGATGGTAAAACCTATCAAAAGGCTTATAATAGTCTATCTTTCATCTACCCAGCTCCTTCACTTTCTTCCCTCCCCCTCACTCTTAATTTCACATATGTCCTTTCAGAGTTCTCTTGGACATACAAAAATAAGATTACATCTTTTTAACCTAATAAAGAAAAAGTACCTTGCTAACCTAGCTTTTATACTTAGTCTATCTTGGAGAGCTTTACACATCAGTACGTGTGGCGCTTTCTCATCCCCTTTTCCCAGTTGTAGGCGTCCCTGGTACAGAAGTCTGTAGTTTATTTGCCCTGTCTGGCACCAACAGGCTGTTGGGTTGTTCCCAGTTGCCAGCAGTCCCGTAGTCCACGGCCTAGTATACATGCTCTTCCCCACACGTCTGTATCTGTAGGATATAGTTGTGGCAGAGGATCACCGTCAAATGAAATGTGTTGGTGATTTTTGTTGTTACTGCCGTACTGCCAGCAGTGATGTCAGACTTGAGTTTTTGCCCATGTGATTGATGTCTCAAAAGTGCTTTTCTACTCCAGACTTCAGTTGAGCAACATCTTTTCATGTCTAAAAGCTCTTGAATTTTTTTTTTGTAGTTTTGTAAAATTTTTAAAAATTTTTGAGTAGAACAACTGGGGTATAGGCCAGAGGGGTATGTTGGGGGGGGGGGGGTTGAGAGGATTTACCGGAGACAAAGTGGGAAGTCAACAGGTGGATTTACTGAAATACACTGCTGACGGGGGCAGTGGGTGAGACAGAAGTCTGCTGTGCCATATGTGGGTCAGCTCCCTGGCTGGGGATCAAACTCAGGCCATAGTAGTGATAGAGCTGAGACTTAAACCCAGGGCCCCCAGGGAGGACCTAAAAGCTCTTGAATTCCTTCTGCAATCTTTTTTTCCTTTCCTCCAGTTTCCTAGTCAATGTTGGTCATTTTCTTCTTGATGTCTATGATTTCATTTAAACTTTCATGAAATTAGTCCTGTATAGATTTGTTTTACTAGTTTGTCCATTTATCCTTTTTTTTTTTTAAAGATATTTATGCATACAAGAACTAGGGTCTAGGCCAGAGGTTCAGGGGGTGAGAAGATTCACCAGAGACAGAGTAGGGAGCAGAACAGGTGGATCTACTGAAATATGCTGCTGAGGGGAGCAGTGGGCAAGACAGGAGACGTCTGCTGCGCCATGTGGGTCAGCGCCCTGGCTGGATCCAGCTTGTGCTGCCGTGGTTGGCCACAGCTTGATGGCGCTGACACTTTAGCCCTGCGCCGCCAGGGAGGCCCTTGTCCATCTGTTGACAAAACACCTAATGATGATTTTTTTCCCCCACACAGAAATTTTTATGTAGACACACTGATCCATTTATCAGTCTATTTTCTTAGGGTTTAGTTAAGTTCAGGAAACAGGAAGCATGTCAGCAGGGTTAAGTGGTAGGTTAGATGTAGGACAGTGGGGAGGAGTTGCTGTCAGGACTGCGAGCTCCGGCTTGTGTAAATGGATTGACCTCAGTGCACTGACTGAAAGGAAGGCTCTAGAAGGAGCAGCCCGTCATGAGGTGGTGCGGAGCTGTCCCACTGTTCTGCTGTTGGCTAGAGGCTGCCCAGCCGGGGTGTACCGCAGCTCAGTGGGCCTGAGGCTCCGCAGCTGCCGGCTCCCCGAGGGCGGCCCGAGCGGTGCACTTCTCCGGCCACCTGCCTGCCCGTGCCCCCTAGCGTGCACGCCCCGTGAACATGCGCTCTGTCGGTGCCCTCTGTCAAGTTTCTTGAACACGCCAGGCTGCTTCATGCTGTTCTGTTTTTGCTTTTGCTCCTACTTGATACCCTTCCCTTCACTTGTTTGCTTAGAAAAGTCCAGGGTCGTAATGATGATGTCTTCCTGCTCCCCCAGCCGCGAGCCCCCGTCTTCCCTGGACGGCGCTTGTTAAGTCGCCACTCTGCACGATCTCTCGCCTTCCTACTAGGCAGTGAACACTCTATAGACAAGATCCTCATTTTTAAAGTCACTTTACTTACTACACTTGGCATTTTCAGGTTGGTATTAGGGAAAATTTGTTGTATTGAATTAAATGAGAAAAAAATTCTCATCTCATCAGTTTAGGCTTTTTTCATTTTCAAAGGACAAGAGTATTTTCTTCTGTACCACCCAATGATGGGTCCAGTGTCTGCGGACTGGCTTTCAGTAGATGCCGGCCCGCGCACACGGGAGATTGGGGGGTGGGTGAGCTTCTCAGACATGGCCACAAGGCGCTGTGGTAATGGGCCCCCCGCTACCTGCTCAGCACAAACAGCTGTGGTCTGGGTGTGGGAAGATGTGGGAGACCAGCACATCTGGGAATGCGGCATGGTGAGTGGGAAATCTGATTAAACTGAGTTTTCATATTGGACGATCAACTTAGAGAAGACGTGTGAATAAAGTGAAATGTGTTCAAGAAACTGATGTCTTGTTCTTTGGTACAGTGCAGACACTTCTGAAACTGAAGCAAGTGAAAACGAGTCTGTAGAATTTAGTGCAAAAAAGGTATGTAGGAATCCCCGTTTCTATTTTAATTCCTGAGCTATTGTGTGTCCTGTTTGGATTGGATGTAGAGAAATGGTTCTATGGCAACATTTTTTGTAGAAAAGAATATTGTGTTTGAGAAGTTACTTTTATAATAAAAAGTGAAATTTTTTTGTCTAATGTATTTTTTTTAAGAAACAGTTTTTATATAGAAGAACTGGGGTGTAGGCCAGAGGTACATGGGGTGAGAGGATTCACCAGAGTGGGGGGCAGAACAGGCGGATTTACTGAAATACACTGGTGAGGGGAGCAGTGGGTGAGACAGAAGAGGTCTGCTGAGTCATATGTGGGTCAGCTCCCTGGCCAGGGATGGAACTCAGGCCATAGGGGTGATAGCGCTGAGACTTAACCCCTAGGCCACCAGGGAGGCCATAATGTGTTTTCCATTAAAGAGGTCTCCTGTCTCCATGGACTTTACCAGTCTTTGATGCACTCATGTAATGTGTTTGGATGGTTGTGTATACGGTAAAGTGATGTGCTAGGAGTCTCATTTGGAGCCCTTTCATCAGGTTTCCTGTCCTTCCAGTAATCCTGTTGCCATTTTCCTATTATATTTAATTTTGAGGTTTAGAAATGATAAATGTGGACCTTATGGTTATCTACTACTACAATAAGAATAAGCATTTGTATTTTCTGAGTCAAGTAATACTGCTTTCTTAACATAGCCAGGAAGAAAATGCAAGCCCATTAGTGAAAGCAGTGAAGAAACTGATTTAAGAAGGAAGGTCAAACCAGCAGAGAAAAGAAGTTCCCAGCATGAAGCTGCGCCAGCTACAGCAGCATCAGAACTTCCAGAGAAACCACCTGAATCAGTCACTCCTCTAAAGATAGGACCCCTCAGTGCCGAGTCCTGTGTTGGAAAAGAGACCGTGGCAAGACAAAGTCAGCCGGTAAGACGGCCTGCCTTTCTCCTGGAGGGAAAAAACATTGATCGGAAAATGTTTAGGAGGAAAATAAAATGTTTTCTCTCATTCTTTAAAAAGATAAATTTTCTGTTTTTCTTGTTAGCAAGTATGTTTTAGAAATTTTAGACGATAAGGCAAGAAAGATAAAAATTCCTTTAGTTCCATCAAACAGAAATAGCCACTATGTGTTTTCTGGTCTGTATTTCTCAATCCTTTCACTGAGATTTTCTCATCCTCAGTGGGGTCATGTCTGTCATTTTCCTACAATACCATTTAATGAATGTACAGCATTTCATCCATGAATGTATCATAGTTAATTTCTTACTCAGGTTGTTGCAATTTTAAAAATCTGTTGCAAACTTAAGAATCTCTTTGTGGCTAAATCTTTGTTCCTATCCTTGATCATTTCCTTTGGAAAAAAGTCATCATAAGATTTATCAATTATGTATGCTAAGATTTTTGACATAAGTCTTTTGTCAGGCTCTTAATATGTCAATCATTAATTCAGTTGGTTTCATGTTTTTAATTCATTCTCACGTTCAGAAATTTCCTATTATGTAAGGTTTCCCTGCTATACCATCTTCTACTTCAGCCTACCCTATTTCCACTTTCTTTTTCTTTTGGGACTCCTACTATTCCTATTTTAAATCATTTGGTATTGTCAACACAGGTTCCTCAGAGTTTCCCATCATTACTCTTCGAGCTCTTCTCTCTGATCTGCAAATTGGATACATTTATAACCTGGTCTTAAGTCTCCATGACTACTCTTTTGCCATTTACAGTCTATAACACTGGCCAACAAATTTTTACAAATGTTATTGAAATAAAATTAATCATTTCCTATCAATTTGTATGTGCTCAACACGAATATGACAGTCAAATTCTAATTTTGGCTCTAGTTTCTTTTGTAATCTGCAATAAATTGATGTTTACATCATGAAATGCATGCCAGCAGTAATAGGCCTCCGGTTAATACCTGTAAAAAATCAAGTCATAGACTACTTCTTAGATTTCTTCTCGTCTCTTGTACAGCTGTTCAGGAATAGAATAGATGGAAGACGGTTTCCATTGTGCAAAAGCACAGCCTGAAGACTCAGTTTCGAAGTCTAGAAATAGTCTCCACTCTTGTGGGTCATGAGTGATTTCTAAGGCATTCATGAGGCTCTCAATATCAGAACAGAATACCAGTCCTTTCCTTTCTGAAGAAAGGCTCCAACTGCTGGTGGCGCGTCCGATATAAAGTATTGTGACACCTTCTTCTAGAAGATTCCATTATTGGAGTCTTGATCCTAGCAATTCTGCCTTGTTCTTGGATAAGTGCAAATCACGCACCAGGTCATTTAGTTCTTCCTGTGTTAGTCTGTGTGGGGTTGATGATGCACCACAGTGAAAATCTGGATCACCGCATGCTGATGGAACAGGAGAAGAACAGGTCAGCTCACCCTTGTCCTCATCAGATGAATCAAGGGAATATTCTGCTGGAAGTTCTGGAATAGGAAGTCCCTCACCATGTGGGACTGGTCTCAATGTAGAAGGAGTGTTTGGGTAGACTATTCTTGACTTCTTTTGCTTCGTTATTCCGCCGGAAAGAGAAGGAACCAAGCAGAAGTAACAGTTTTTTCTGTGGTTGCTTGGCTCTCTCCACACCATGGGGACTACAAATGGCACTGATGGTCTTTTGCCATGTCACCACTGTGAAAGCTGTGTGTACATGGAGCACAGCATATATGCGGGGCCCAAGGCTTGTCTTGGTCACCAACCTTGCATCTGATGTAAAGATAAGCCTTCTTCACTTGAGAAGGGATACTTTTCTTCTGGTTGGCAAATGTCACTTCCCCACAAATAGAGCAGAAATTTGTCCACGCTATGAATGCACTTTCGAGGCATTACTGTTCTGTATTGTGCCTAAATGGATAAAATAATAACAGTTCTATGGAACAGTAGCTTCAACTGTCTCGCACAAAATCTGAAGTATTTTCAATGCTCAACCTTTCCGACAGGGCTTTATAATGCACTGCTTATGTCAGCTTCAGCAGCCGCCTGGCAGTAGTATTGCACTGCATCAGAAAATGATGGCAATCAACTCTGGATGATGTGTGCATGATGGTATTATGCAATGCGATGCATTATTACATCATTCTAGGCTGGTTCAGGATATTGTTGCAGTCCTACTGGATAAATTTACACAGTGAAACATATAAAATGAATTATATGAAATAACTTCAAAACTAGAGCTATTAAAAATTTTTCAGGGTTATATTCATGCTCAGTACACCAAGATACTAAAGATTAGGGCCTTTTTAAGTTAGTAATGAGCTCACTGTTGACCAGTGTAATTAAGCCCATATATAGTGTGCAGAAAAGTGGCCTCCAAAATATGCCCAGGTTATAATTCCACGTTACCCTGGGTTATGTGCGTGGCCCCTCAGTGGTATCACAAGTATCTTTTTAAGAGAGGCAGAGACAGAGGCACACACAGAGACTGCGCTGTGAAGATGGAGGCAGAGATGGAGGTGATGTGGCCACAGTGTAAGGTACGCTCCGGCCAGCAAAGCCGCAAGGGACGAGGACCAGATATCCCTCCAGATCCCTGGAGGAAATGCTCCCTTGCTGACAGCTTGGTTTTGGTCCAGTGAAACTTATTTTGGACTTGTGACCTCCCGAACTGTCAGAATAAATTTCTGTTGTTTCTAGGGAACGTCCACATGGATCTCTGACATGCTCCCCTGAGCAACTTTTCCCAAGTTCCTCAGCTGCCTACTCAGGTTTCTGCGTCTTCAGCTGAGTAGGACTACCCTTCTCTGCTTGGACTGTAGCTTGCTGTGCTGCTATCTGGAAGTTGTTCCCCAGCCTGGAGAGGCCTTCAGAGGGTTCACCTTCCAAGTTTCCCTTTTTTCAGGGAATTCAGTCTTGAGTTCCCTGTTGAACAATGCCTGAATCAAGGTGCTAGCTCCTTACCCCATTTTAGTGTTGGTATGGTGAGGAAGCTAGACTCAGAAGTGTTAATTCATCACAGTGACAGCAGAAATTGAGTTGATTCCATACAATTTTATCTTGAATAAAAAAGTTCAACTTCTTCCAAGACAATGATTGTTACAAGGCAACTGAAAGTTTGTTTTTAAGACAATTTAATTTTTTAATGTCTTCTTATATTAATTTAGATAGCTAATTTATATAGCTAACTAGTATGCTAACTTAGAATTAATGAAAATTATAATGAAAGTAGTGAGTTTTTGATAATACTGTTTTAATTTTTATGTTGTAAGAGAGAACATTTTTCCTTTATGAGAATCTCTTGTTTTTTGGTAGAAAATTCAGAGAAAGGAGGTGGCCTGCGGCAAAAAGAAGAAAAGAAATGAAGACTCAGGTACACAACAGTTTTATACTTTGTCAACAGAAGGATTTTACTTAAACTGTTTTAAGTGGTAAATTATAGGTACATAAAATTGCCACTTAAAAAAATTATAACTATGGACTTTAGAGTATCCAGTTTTCTCCAACATATCTTGAAAACTTTCAACATACAGCAAAGATGCATTTTACAGTACATATTCATATACACACCACATAGATTTTACTATTAACATTTATTTTGCTTTAATGCCTTCTGTCCACTAATCCATTTAAATGTTTCATCAACTGTTTTTCACAGTTTTTTCTATATTTTTGAGATTCATCTGTTGCTTTGTGTCACTTTTATTGACACAAGTTAGTTTGCTGGAAAACATTTCGGATGAAAATAATTTTCTTCAGTTCTTATAAAAACATTTTATGTTTTTATTATAAAGTGTTTATTTTAAAAAATATAGAAGTTTATGGCAAGGAAGGTAAAATCACCTATAGTTCCATCACCCAAAAATAGTCACTCTATTTTTTGGTCTCTACAATTCAGTCCTTTTTACTGAGCTTTTCTGATCCTAAAAGGATCATGTGCTTGTAATTAAGTATTCTACAACACCATTTTAATGAATGCGTAACATTTCATTCATGAATGTGCCATGTAGTTTAGTTTAAATATCTGACTGTATTTACTATAACTATCTAAATCAATACACTGAGTAATCTTGATGTGTTCTAGAAGTGGCCTATCAAATAGAGTAAAATTCAGAAAACACTAAATACAGAAGAGCTCTATTGCCAGTAGTGTTGTATAACAGCAGACAAAGATGCAGCAAGATAATTAAAAAGTAGCACTGCTTTTGGCTGCTTCATTAGAAAGGGAGAGCCATGAGGACGGCTGTTAGTGATGTTATAGACAGGGGTCTGTGACACTACGCACAAGAACAGCAAAAGGCATATGGAAGAAGTCAAACTCCTTCAGCTAATTTGGTGGAAGTATTTTTTAGTATGTTTTAGGCTTTCAGAACCCTGAACTTAGAGCCAAACCACTGATAAATCTGCATAATAAATTGACTTATCTTAATGTTCTAGATTCTCCTGACTATGTACACATTTGGTGTCTGAAGGGAAAGAAAATAAGTGACATCATGGAGTTAGATGTTGTTTTGTCTGCATTTGAAACAGTCTTCCTAGAATATAAGTAAGTCTTATGAAGTAGTGATGTGTCTACTAAATTTCCTAAACACACCACTTTTGCTCATTCCACAACTTTTGGTGTGTAGTACTTACTCAGTTTTATTTTTACATTATAATTATTTCTTTAGTCTTATGAATTATTTAGTAATGTTTTTGTATGTCAAAATATGACTTTTGAGTTTATATTTTTGCATTAACCTTCCATCTTAAATATATGGTCACAAGTCATAGTCTCATAATAATCTATTTGGGGGAAATTTGGGGCTTTTTTTTTTTTCCCCCTAATGGCCTAGCACATAATCTATGGGTAATCTCTATTATATCTATGTAGAATCTCTAATTATTGGATATACATGAATCAGTATCATTCAGTTTTTCTTGGTACTTACCAATTTTTGCTGTATATAGTTAAGAGAATATTTGACTAGGACATCATATTAAAGTTGCTTCTCACTTTTTTTTTGGTCTTAAAATCTATTTTATCTAATATTCTAATAGAGTATCACTAACATTCTTTTGCTAGCATTTGTCAGATTTTACCTTTTTTTTAAAATTCTAACCTTCTTCTGACCTTAAATTTTTAATATTTCTTTTAAAATCTTCTTAAATTCCATATGCTGATCTTTGAATTTCAACTGTTGACTCTGGTCCCTTTACATTTATTGTAATTGTATATTTGAAATAATGGGCTCATTTTCCCCTGGGCTTTTCAGCTTCTACCTCATACATTGTATTTAGGGGGAAGACAAAACCCCAATCCCAGTCAGGTCCTGTAAGTATAAGGGCTAGGGATTGACAAGCCCTAGGGAGGGGAGCCTTACTTGTTCATCTCATAAACCAAATTGTCAGGTCAAGAGTTTAGAATTTTCCCTCCAGTGACAAGTAGTATTAAGAATAGCTATACTCCCAGATTACCATTCTCTGGTTCTGGGGGTTGGGCCGGGGGGGGGGGGGTGGCGGTGCTGAGGAAATAACTACCCAAAGTTAGTTTCCACTTTTTTTTTCCAAGCCTTACAAGCACAAACTTAGGTTACACTCTTGACACTGGGACAGTCTTAAGTTGCTGCCATTATCAAGGAGTGCAAGTTTATAAAAAGCAAGAGTCAGCCTTTAACAGCTCTTTCCCTGCCCTGGGCCACTGCATACACAAGTTCATTCATTCTGATACCTCGTCCCATCACCTCAGTAATTCTCACTGCTTTCTCCAATGTTTTTGGTGCTTTCCCTGTGTGGTTCTTTTGGGGTTGGCCTCAGAGAAAGGAATTATCATTGTGGGAAGTGTCTTTTATTTTTCACTGTATGTCCCAGAGCCACTTTGCAATTATAATTGGTATAGAAGTTTTCTTAACGTACCCCAGACCACCTTGACTGCATTATCCTTTTCTCATTCATAAATCTTTTTAAAGGAAGAAAAGACTTATCATAGACTTCTGATGTTTTAAGGAAAATGGCATTATTTTGCATTTTAGCATAGTTCTTGATATAAAAGCTTACTTACATGAGCTACATTAGACGTTTTAAATTATAGAATACCATTGTTTTGTCATATCAAATAATTTTGGTGAATCACTAATCTTGCTTTCTTGACATAATTGTTCTCAGCCACATGAAAAACTTCACTCTTTCAAAATCAAGTTAACTCTTTAAGGGTGTGCGATGTTTAATGCCCTATACCTGGCACTTATACATGAACAGTTTCTGTGTTGAGACTTACTGTTGTAAGCAATTTATCAGTGTGTATAAGTAGGGAAGTATGTCATGAAATGCAAACATTACAACCTCTTAGAATATTGTATAACTGATTCAGTTAGTTATCTGCAGAAGTGACCAGGTTTGTAACTTGCTAATATTTCAGAGAACTGTGTCTGGGTACTGTATGTAATCCACTATTATTGGGTTAATAGAATACATTAATTTTACATTAATTTGTCATCATTATAAGCCATATGCTGATAATCAGTTTTTTTATGTTTTTAAGATCTTCAGATCATTTCATTTATATTAGAAATTTTTTTAAAGCTGGAGCTAAATGTTTTTAAAATTTTTAATTTGAAAAATATACATAAAACCTATCATCTTAACCACTTTGAAGTATACAGTTCAAACTTTTGCACAGTGTAGAAGAGATTCAGATTCTATACTTGCTAGCATTTGGTGGTATTAATGTTTATCTACTTCTAATAGGTGTGTAAGGTACAGATAATTTCATTGTAATAAAAGACACATAACAATTTATCATCTTAACTTTGTGTACAGTATGTGGTATGCACATGTACCTTATTGTGCAACAGATCTCTAGAGCTTTTTCATCTTGCAAAACGCCTCCCATTTCTCCCTCACCATCACCCAGTAACCGTCATTCTGCTTTCTAAGAATTTGACTGCTTTAGATGTACTTCATACAAGCTCAGTATTTTGGGTGTCCAGTTAACTCTTCAGTGTCCTACTTTCAGTTCTTTTTGTGTGTATCTGTGTGTGTCTCTCCAGAAGTAGTATGGCTGAATCATAAAGTAGTTCTGTTTTTAGTTTTGTGAGGAACCTCCATACCGTTTTTCATAGCAGTTACACTATTTACAATCCTCACAGTGTATGAAGCTTCCAATTTCTTCACATTCTTTCCAGCATTTGTAATTTTATGTTTTTTGGTTCCTATCCTTTTTTAAGGCTTTTTTTTTTTTTTTTTTTACTTTTTTGTTGCTGATTTATCGGCCTAATATGTTCTGGATATTAACTTTTGTGAGATGATTCACAAATATTTCTACCTTTCACTCTGTTGGCTAGTTCAAATGTGTTATACAATTAATTCCTCCAGTTGTAAGCAGACAGGAAAGAATGGAGGGGTTAAGAGCTCAGACAGCAGGAAAATACTGGGACTAGTTCTAAGTATTTCTGCATCACTTGGTAACAGCTCTGGACATGACCACTGCACAGAGATACGATGACCACATACCCTAGAGTTAGGAGAAAATATTTCCTGTTCTTTTCTTTTTCCTGAAATGCTTTTAGTATTTGAGACTGAAAAAGGGCTGTAGACTGACCATTACCATGTTAGATATTCAAATGGTATATGCCAAATTGCACATGAAACATACCTTTTAAAATGCTTTATATGATAACTAATCATTATTTTGTTTTACTCCCATATAGACAAAAAATAGAATCTAAAAATTTAAAGGGTGCCATTAATAAATTTCATTCTAATATTAAAGAAGAACTCATCAAAATGGTAAGTTCATTGACACAATTTATTGATCTCAATTTTTATTTACTAATCGAGAGACATCATACTATTAGAAAAGCGTGTATTTGCTGGCAATTTAGTAAATGACTTACTAGAACTACCCATACTCCACATACTGGTTTTAAACTAAATGTGGTAAGTGTTAAAACTACAGGATGTTTTGTTTTAGAAAATGCATGCAAATATTTTTGTTTTTGTTTCATGCAGCTTAAAGAAGTCCAGATGGTAAAAACTCTGAAAAGGAAGAATGCTAAGGTAAATCACTTGTGTGATTAAAGGCATGTAGTCACACAGAACACTGACAAGTAGGCTTAGGTGATGACTTGACTCTGGGTTTTATGACCTTTGGAATTTATAAAGATTTTCTATCTTTTTAATAAGGCTTTTATTTGGTTGTGCATGTGGTAGATTACATGAATACTGTTAATGCAAGTTAAACAGTGGGGATGCATAGTCATCGTTGTTTCCTAAGGCTCCCTTGCTGTCTTTATAATCTTTTTTAAAGATTTATCTTTATTTATTTATGCTGACAAGAACTGGGGTGTAGGCCAGAGGTTCGGGGGGTGAGGATACACCAGAGGCAGATCTACTGCAATACACTGCTAAGTAAGGAGAGCAACAGGCAAGACAGGAGAGAGAGGTCTGCTATACCATATGTGGGTTAGCTCCCTGGCTGGGAATTGAGCTCAGGCCATAGGGGTTATAGCACTGAGACCTAACCACTAGGCCACTGGAGAGACCCTGTCTTTATAATTTAAGACGAGAGAAATTTGAGCCATTTCAAGTCCCAAAGTTAGCCTATAAATGGCTGTCAAGTCCAGAATGACCACTTATATGGATAAAGATTAAGCAAATGTCTATTTATCACTCCACTGGCTGTCCCAAAGCTAATCCTTTTAGAACAAAGAACTGTCCCAATTACAGGGACTATTGAGGATCAGGCGTCTTCTCATCCTGGTGCTGCTGCTACTTGGGTGCCCCACTACCTAGAAAACTACAGCAGGTGTGCAAGGAGACGCAGTCCAGGCAGCACGAGACCTGTTTTCCATCTGCTTACAGTTAGGCCAATGACCTAGCTGTAAATCTAGGTCTAAACTTGTATGAATCCAGGAACAAGACCAGCTCTCTATGTTTATGATAGAAATGGATTTGAAGTGTGTGCATTTTCATTAGTGTTTACAAGCCTTCAGACTTTTTTCAGTTTTAATCTGATTGGTGATTTCTGCATATGAGAACTGTCGGTATGCCCAACAGTGGAGCATCAGTCACTAAAAGTGTGACTGAGATGATATTTATCATACTATGAATAAAATGTTTAAATACAAATTGGACCATGATGCTCCCCAGCTTTTAATATTTTCCTAGTGTGCCAACATTTCCTAAAGTTCTTGCTTTATATCTCCCAGGACAAATATCTGGCCCCCACTTCCTCTTCAAAGTCTTACTGAAGTAATAGCAGGGATATTTTTCAGAGTCCCCTGTTCTTTTCCATCATTAGCATGTATCACAAGTTGTAACTTGTCTGTAATGCCTGTCTTCCCTGTTAGGCTAAACTGCATGATGGGTAAGAATCGGGTCTGTCTTGTTTCCTACTGGAACTCCTGCGCACCTGACACTGCAGGTGCTCAAACATTTAAAGAAATTAACAAAGAAAATTGTATTTAGATTATTTCAGATATTGAAAAGAAAAGGCAGCGTTTGATTGAACTCCAGGATGAACTGCTTCGGTAAGATAACACCAAAAACCTCTTTGAGAATATACCCACAAGATTTAATTAGCATTACATGGGACTAATAAAACTTGCCGCTATATTGCATTAAAATCCCAGGTTATTTTTGATGACTTGGAGACTCAGTAAAGGTAAGTCATGCTTCTAGGTTGACACTTTTTTTTGTTGTTGTTCAAGCTGGGTTACAGGCCAGAGGTGGGGGGCGGCGAGAGGGTTCACCAGAGACAGTGGGGAGCAGAACAGGCAGATCAGAAACACACTGCTGAGGGGAGCAGCGGGTGGGGCAGGAGAGGTCTGCCGCGCCATGTGGGATTCTCCCCGGCTGGGCTTCGAACCCGCATCGCCGCTGCCGACAGCTCCACAGCGCAGCGCCCAACCGCTGCGCCACCAGGGAGGTCCTAGGTTGACGCTTTTTACTAGCACTGCTCTATCTGCTCCCAGCCTCTCTGCTCTAACCCGAGAGGCAGTCATATTAGAGGTTTAACATATCAAACTCTGAAACTCGACTAGCAGGGTTGTAATCAAGGCCCTGCCACGTACTGGCTGTGCAGCCTCAAACAGATCACTCTCCTCGTGCGAGTTCCCTCATGAGCAACATGATTACACATTAGGTATTGTGAGACTTAATGATGGTGATTGGCATACAGTAAGTGCTATATGGCAACATTTTGTCAATGTTATTCACACTATCTTTCCATGGCTGGCACTAATATGAGTTCATTCCCAAGTGTTGGGCCAGGGAAAATTCCCCAGCCCAGGCTCATCTGCATGGCCTGTTGGCCTGTTAGGCAGGCCGGAGCACACTATAGCAGCCAAAGAGCAAGTGTTTTTTTTAATACACTGCTGAGGGGAGCGGCAGGTGAGGCAGGAGAGGTCTGCTGCGCCATGTGGGAAGCTCCCAGGCTAGGCATCGAACTTGCGCGGCAGTTGCCGGCAGCTCCACAGCACTGCGCTTAACCCACTGCGCCACCAGGGAGGCCCCGAGGAGCAAGTACTTCTTAGAGCTCTTCTATAAAGCTAGGACTGGTGTGAGCTGGCGGGTTGTTGGTAAAGCAGTGTAATAAGCAGTATCAGGTGTGCTCTCTGCTCTTAAGGAGTTTTAAAACAGCTTGATAAAAGTGGTATCAGAAAAGATGACATTAAGTACTAAGATTTAAAGAGTTTTCTCCATGAGTTTAGAAGAAAGAAATTGGCTATGGGTATTCCATTTGTTTTCTAATCTAGTCTGTGAGCAGGTGCAGGTCTCTGATAGTTTTCATTGGCTCAGGACAAGAAATATAAAATTTAAGGTAATAAAATGATAGGTAAGTCTTAAAAGTTGCCCATATGCTTGACAATGTCCTGAATCTCATTAACCATCATAATCCTATGAGGTAGGTTATTAATACTGTCTATAGAATAAGGCTTCGGCCTTACAATTGGCATCAATGTGAGACCACTGAGGCATATTTTCCAGATCAGCCTTTTGGATTCCTGTTCTAGATTTAATCTTAGAAGTTGAGAAGTATATTTTAAAAGGCACAGTAAGAGAAAATGTGATCCATCACTGTTTTAACTTGACATGTGAAAAATCTAACTTGCTGCTACACTGCATTAAAGGCACAGGGAGGTAATTTACCCACAGTAACATCCTTAAGTATACTTATTATATGTCACTTTTGGGAAATTTTTTGTTTTAGGTTAGAACCACAGCTGAAACAACTACAAACAAAACATGATGAACTTACAGAGAAAAAAACTTCCCTGGGGAATGCAACATCTTTCTTAACTAATTTAAAACAACTTCATCGAGATTATTCAGATATTCAAGAGAAAAAACCAAATGTAAAGGAAACGGTAACCTCAATTTTTTACTTTTAACTGTACTTCAGAAAATAAGGTATTTTACCATGCAAAAACCCTGTAAGTTTTCAGGAAAGATAAATGTAGATGCAACGGAGAAAGCAAGTGAAAATTGGTCCTATCACTTTTGTAGCTACTTAATGAAAGCTACAGGAGTAGAGAGAAATCTAAAAATGCTAATTTATTGAAGCTTTTGCACTTTAGAGAACTAAATTTCATCAAGGGAAGGAGACCTGTTATAATTGTAACAAATGTAAGACTACTCAGATCTCTTAAAGCTCAACTTTTGTTCTTTGTCCACCCCACGTAGTATCTTTCATAAACTGTAGGTGTAATTTTAGAAGTTGAGAAACATAAAAAGGACGTAAGTAGAAAATGTGGCATACTGCTGTTATAGCTAGCTCAGATTCCTAGAAATGTTTAAGTTACAGAAAAATATTAAAGGTTTGATGCTGATTTTAAAATTAATTCTCCTGAGCCTAATGTATATTATATATTAAAGATCTAGAAATACTAGAGGTAGAGATTTGGTTACTAAACTGGGAAAAATAATAGCACTGACTGAATTTGGTGAAACCACATTTAGGACTCTACCCTGTTTGGAACACACTATTCCTACTAACGCCTTTACATGTCTTCAGTGCTCTTTTAGCCTTCTATACTAGCATCTGTCCTTTTGTTTTATAGATCTCTGGGTCTTACCATTTTTCCTAACTGAAAATCTAACCCCAAATATTAGCTCTTCCCCTTGTGGCACTTGGACACATAAGACTCTCAAATAGGTTAAACTGAATTCTGTAGTAATACGGTACATTGTATTCAACAAAGAATTCCATTATATATGCTGGTGTTGGTACATTTCATTACTTTGAAAACATGACATTAAACATGATTGTAAATATGATATATTCTGTAATTACCCTTCCACTTGGGTAACAGAAAATCTGTCTTTGTTAATGAGTTGGATTTTTGTTTTCTAATCATTTGAATTAGCAACTTTTAAGACAATTGAGTTTCCCAGTTTTTGTGGATAAATCTTAGTTTTCTGTGTTTAACGTAGCCAGGAGAGCAAACAGACCCAAACCAACTTCTGAACTACCCCAGGAATAACTGTTTTTAAATAATTCAGGTGCCAATTGTTTGAAACAACTGGTCTTCTGGGATAAAATCGGCGCAAACGTTGTAGATTTCCCCTGCAACTTTATGTTAACAAATTATGTCCTAAGGAAATTAATTAAAACCAATTTTCTTAATGATCCAAGTGCTGTGAAAACTGACATTTGGTCATAATATCTAGAGCTGTGTAACACATATCAGAATACCTGTTTAAATTATTTTCCTTCAACAGTATGATTCATCCAGCCTTCCAGCTATGTTATGTAAAGCAAGAACCCTTTTGGGAGCTGAAAACCATCTGCAAAGTATCAACCATCAATTAGAGAAGCTCTTGGACCAGGAATAAGAAGGCCAGTCCTAAGATGTGCCTACATAAAGATAGTCTCATGCTACTGTCTGTTGCTTTATGAAACTACTTTTGAAAGGGGAAATATGTTTTTCTTGTTTCTTATACTTCATCATTCAAATTAACTGATGCTATACCTAGTGTTCACGGTTATTTGTAGAGTACTTTTCTGGTTAGTGTCTCCAGACATATAAACTAACTTTGCTTAAAAAGTTCCTTACTGAAGTACACTGAAGCAAATTTTCTGTAAAACATAAGATGTGGAAATTAAAGTGTTGCTTTAAACTTGTTTATTAAGAAGTTAATGTGTGCCTTCAGGTAAATCATTACTTGGTTCTCTTAAGTTTCCATAGTTAATTAGCTACTCTTTTCATCTTGTAATACTTCTATAATTAGTTCATCAGGAATTTCATCCACTCCACTATTATAACTGAGAAGACTGACCTCTGCAGCTTCAGCTAGTTCAACATCTTCAGTGGCTTCCAAAAAATACACATCATCAATGCCATCCTCCCAGTTGGCATCAGAAGATGTATCTGTTAACAGTGTACTAGACGATGGTTTCTGAAGATTCTTGGCTTCACTGTTCGTTGTTTCATCTGTTGTCAACTCCTCTTCCTTTATATCCAAAGGGGAAGGTAAGCAAGAGTAGGATAAGAAAATACAGGTTACTCAATGTGGTAATTTCATTATATACTCAAGGTATTATATCTACATTGTACTAATCAACATAGGAATGTGAGTTCCTTTATTTATAAGTTACCACCATTACAGGTCAGATAGCCTTGAAACTCCAAATCTGGAAATACCAATAGTTCCTGTGGTACATTCTTTCCAATATAATAAACAAAAACATTCCAACATACAAGGCTAGCACCAGGGAGCTTCACTGGTAAATTTTACAAAACACTGAAAGAATAACACTAATCCCTCTCAGACTCTTAAAAAAAAAAAAAAAAGACAGGTTGTGGGGAGAGCAGTCCAAATTCATTTTATGAGGCCAGTATTACCAAAACCATTTAGGAATGCTGCACAAAAAAGAGCAGCATTAGCAAACTGAATTCAACAATACTTTGATCACATGGGATTTATTTCAGGGACCAAATATCCATTAGAACAAGTAAGCAAACTCATTAAGTTGCAGAATACAAAATAAGAAAATAATCCCATTTACAAAGGCATTAAAAAGAATAAAAATAGCTAGGAATAACTTTAACCAAATAGGTTTAAAAAATAGGCTGTGAGAATGTGTTGATTGCTTTGAGTTGGACAAAACTGAATATCAAAATTCTGACATTTTTCACAGAAATCAAATAGAATTTGTATGGAATCATAAAAGACCCTTAATTACTGAAGCAATCTTGAGAAAACAAAACGAGGTATCACATTCCCTGATTCCACCTGTATTACAGTTATCAAAACGGTATGGTATTGGCTAAAACCACATAGATCAACAGAAGAAACTAAAGAGCCAGAAATAAATCCATGCATATATAATCAGTTTATAACAAAGCCAAGAATATATAGTGGACAAGGTCAATCTCCAATAAATAATGCAAGAAATTGGAGCCTCATGCAAAAGAATGAAATCAGACCAACATCTTAGAGCATACACAAAAATCAGCTCCATATGGCTCAGAAATCTTAACATTAAGACCTGAAACACAAAGCTAGAAGGCAAAGGTGGCAGGCTCCTTGATGTTGGCCTTAGCAATGATTTTTTCATTTAACAAAAGCAAAAATAAGTGGGACTACATGTAACTAAAAGGTTTCTATAAAGCAAAGGAAACCAACAAGATGAAAAGGCAACCTACCAAATGGGAAAAAATATGTGCAAACGATGTATCTGATAAGGAAGTTAACATCCAAAATATGTTAAATTCATAAAGCTCAAAAGCAATGACTTAATTAAAAAGTGAGAACACCTGAATACACATTTTCTGAAAGCATACATACATACAGAAGGCCACTGGGTACATGAAAAGGTACTCCACATTACTAAGCATCAGGGAAATGCAAATTAAAGCTAAAATGAGATATCATCTGAACCCTGTCAGATGGTTATCAAAGATAGTTGGCAAGAATGTGAAGCAAAGGGAACCATTTTGTGCACTGTTGGTGGGAATATAAATTACTATAGAAAATAGTCTGGGGTTCCTAAAAGGCTAAACTACCACATGACCTAGCAATCCCACCTCCTGAGTAAGCCAAGGAAACAAACACTAACTTGAAAAGATCTGCATCCCCATATTCACAGCAGCATTTACAGCAGCTAAAGAGGGAAGCAGCTTAAGTGTATAGATGGATGAGAAAAGCAAACGTACTGTATGCACACAAAAACAGAACACTAGTCATAAAGAAATGAAATCTTGCCATTTGCAAAGAAATGGGCAGACCCTGAGGACATTACCCTAACTGTAATTAAGTTAGCTAAAGATGAACACCATATTATTGCACTTGTCTGTGGCCTTAGCTCATGGACAGAGAACTGAAGCAGGGGGTGGGTGACATCAGAAGTGTACAAATCCCCAGCCGCAAAATAAGGACTGTACTGCACAGCATGATTATACTGTACAAGAAAAAAAATTTTGTAGTCACGTGGTAATGATAATGACTTATTTTGGCGGTCATTTTGCAGTATATACAAATATTAAGTCATTATATGTTGTACATCTGAAACAAGTACATTTTATGTGAATTGTATCCGGATTAAGAAATTTTATTCATACTGACTTTACATTTATTCATATGTGTGTGTGTGTGCGCGTATGTCTGTATATCCACACATAGTTCAGTTGAAAGAGAGAGAGCAGCACACATAATACAAATTCTGTTAAGATGTATGCCAAAACATCTACATTGGTTAAGAGAAAAATGTCTGTTTGGCAATCTGGTGATTATCTACCAAAATTTAAAATGCATATACCCTTTGATACAATTCTTCCTACAGATAGAGTTGTTTAAAGAAACACAAAGAGTACTTCGGTATACTATGTAAAAGGAAAAATGAGAAACTTCTTAAATGTCCGGGACAGGGCCCCCCTGTTGGCACAGCGGGTTAAGCGCTGCGCTGTGGAACTATCAGCAGCGGTGACGCGAGTTCAATGCCCGGCAGGGAAGATTCCCACATGGCGCAGCAGACCTCTCCTGCCTCACCCGCTGCTCCCCTCAGGAGTGTATTTCCATTGATCTGCCTGTTCTGCTCCCCACTCTGTCTCTGGTGAACCCCCTTACCGCCCCACGCCTCTGGCCTGTAGCCCAGCTTGTATGCATAAATAAATCTTAAAAAAAAAAAATGTCCAGGACAGGTTAAATAGGTATCCACAGTGTTTTCTACAGTGAAAGAATGAGGTGTGTGTTATCAGACGTGCTGAGATGGGCAGCCACTACAATGAATTTCTAAGTGAAAACAACATGCTAATGTGTTTAAAGCTATCTGAACTCAGTGGATACTATTTCTAGTTCATATACACTGTTGTACCAAGTAACAAGAGAAATGAAAAACTGCACTTACCTCTCCAAGAAGAAACAGGAGAGAAACTTCAGCAGGTAACGGAAAACCTGAGTCAGAAATATAGTAAAACTATTTTATATCGATACCTATTTTTTACTTTGTGATAAATAACAAAAATTAATAACTCACAGTCAGATTTGAAGTTTTCTGCTTTGCATACAGGGTCATGACATTTTTGATACCAAATTTCATTTTTCAGATCAACTAAAATCCTTTATGTAAAAAAGAAAAATAATTGTTAATACCCGACTGGGTAGAAAACAAAATCTAGTTATATGCTGTTTACAAGAGATATGCCTAAGACTGAGGAAAAAAAGTAGAAGAATGGAAATATATAAGAGCCAAAAGTAAACTGTGGTTGCCAAAAACCATCACAGTAAATGGGCAAAACCAGTACACACTGACAGATGTTCCTTCCGGGATGGCATTGTAATTCCCAACCTGGAGCCACCAAATAACATAGCTTCGAAACAAATGAGCAAGATCGACAGAACCGCAAGGAAAACCAAATTACTGTAAAGATTTTAAAAAACTTCCTTTGTAAATGATAAATAACCACAAAAAATTCATAAAGGGTGTGGAAAATTTGACATATGTAAAAAGCAATTAGCAAGTTTGATAATAGGTATATATAAATAGTGCTTCAAATAGAAGCAGCTCTTCACAATCATATAAAACAATTATAAAAATTGACTGTTAGCTCTACAATGTGATTCTCATCAAATATTAGTTCACACAACACATTCTCTGACTACAAAAGAAATTTAGAAATAAACAAAGGTAGTTAATAGAAACCCATAACATGGAAATTAAAAACATTTCTAAATAACCATTGGCTCAAGGGAAAATCATAATAGAAATCAGAAAACCCTAAGGATGGAACAGATTAAAAATACACATTAAACTATGTCAGATTGAGCTAAAGTCATCCTTCGAGGGAAGTTGAGACTCTTAAAGGCTGACATAACAAAAAATAGCAGAGACATAGGAGGGCGGCAGTGCTCATTCTGACTCCAGGGTTTAAGTTATACAAAGCGCAAAAGGACATAACCCATCATTAACAACTGCATGTGAGAATGAAAAAATAGTTTCTTTCAATTTATGTTCAACTTACTGTTGATCCAAAAGGCTACTAAATTGTTAGGCCATCAATACTTACTAAGTTGCCTGAAACTAATAAACAACTCTTATTAGCTGTTTCTTTTCCAGCTTCAGCGCGATGTGGAAAACCACAGGCACCACAAGCAAAGTCCGGGAAACGGAACCGATGAGGTGGGAGGAAAGCCCTTATTACAGAATGCTCTTTGAAGGGTGAGATGCCTGCACACAGCAAATAAACCTAGTGTCCATGTTTTATGGCGTGGGGCTCCCTGGAACTGGCACACATGCTACATAACGAGTTCAAGCAGTAGCTGTTTCACAGCCTCACCACTCCCTGCTGTGCGCGCGCCTGCCCGCCTGCCGCAGCTTTCCTCCTGAGTCAGCGCAAGCAGTGCGGGGGAGACCTACAAGCCGCGCTACACGTCTCGGGCCTTGTAACTTGATTGCTTATATCTTTAAAATTATTAGTAAAGCTAAAGCTAAATAGCTTATACAAACATTTTTACATTATCAACTTCATTTTAAAATTATGACCATTTAAACTAATATTGGTTAAATACAAAGAACTTAATAACAAACAGTATTTCTCACATGATATTGTTACTCTTGTGGGCTCTTCCAATGTTTGCACACCAGCGGTATTTACAAATATCATAAACCAGTAATTCTTCTGGGAAAAAGTAATTCCAACGCCGAATCCCTGGAATGCAAATAATGTTTCTAAATGTATTATCACTATATAATAGTTAATAAAGAAAAAAATATCTTTACCTCCTTTAATGCCATTTTTATTCACCAAAGAACGAACAAAGTGATCAATTTCAGGGTAGGGTGAACACTGAAAACCTTCAATGGACTCTACTGCAACAGAAAGAAAAATTACAAATTATAACAGCTGAAAGTTGAGCTAACTTCTGACCAGGTACTCGCAGCTCAGCCCTGCTCATCAGCTATCATAAGCTATTTCACACAACTTCAATGTCACATAAGGCTATCCTATGGCCATAACGATTCAAGAGAAAACAAGACCACTCCTGTCTAAACACAGAGAAAACAGGAACATTTTCCAAACCACAAAGATAACGAAACACCTCCCTCCCTATCCTGTCTTATAAAGTATGCTGCTTCCTCACACCAATTATAGCTTTAGTCTCCTTACAATCTGCCTTTCTTCTAGATAAGATTTTAAGATATTTGTAGAATTACCCCTAACTATACCAAACTGAAAGCAAAGCAACATTTCCTTGGACACTCCTCAAAATAACATAAGTGAAGTCTGAATCCTATGAGTCCTTTCTAACACCCTTTTACTGCGATGCACCACAGATCCCCGTGGTGCCTTTGATCTATAGCTGTGACCAGCAGTAAACTCTACTTGCTCAGGACTGGTGTGTTCTCCTTAAGTCTTCGGCTGTAGAGCAGTAACTCGATTCTATTTTGTATTTAGAATCAACTAAGAATTATTCAGAATACCTTATTTAAATCTCATTTAATTTTTAAAGATAGAATCTAGTTTTCTTAAAGCCTATATTTCACTTACAAAATAAATATAATTAGGACAGTTTCAGTCAAAGTAGACGTGAGAGAAACCAAAATCACAGCCTAGAAAAAGCTGTTTAAACAACCAGAAGAAAAACATAATACCCATGTTTTTTAACAAATTTGTGATCATATCACACACAATTTGAGTCTACTTTTTCTCTTAACATCATAAATTTAAGTGTTCCATATTACATAGACTTTATAAATTTAAAGGCTACACAAGTATTTTATAGTGTGATCAACTCCATTTAGTTTACATTTCAGATTGCAGTTTTTTCACTATTGTAAATAAAACAGACCAAAATCTGTTTACAAAAAATGTTTTCTGGAGAGCTTATATGTAAAGTCTTAGAAAATAACCTGCAAGATCACTGTAAGAATGAAACAAATAGAAGTTTCATGAAAAACTGCAGCCATTACAAGAAAAAGGAAGATCTCCATAGAGAGGAAATATAGAAAAAAGTTCTGCTAAGTGAAATAGGAAACAGTGTGTTACCCATCTCTGATAGTGGACAGAGGGGTAGAGGGAACTTTTAATTTTTTTATCTCAATAGGTGACTTAAACAATCTACATTATTTTTGTACTGTTTTGAAAAACACCATATAAAGAAAATTAGTGAATAAGTTTTAATATAATTTTATAGTATTTCATTTTGGAGAGGAACTTAGTTTAAAAGTATCATGGATAGGAATACTTAGATTAGATTTGTAAGGCAACAGGTTAGGTTTTATACCCTTAAATTTTCTTAAAATTACCTGAAGTGTTGGTACTGTCAAAACACTTCACTCCTTTTTGTTTAATCTGACATGTGTCACAGGTAAGAATTCGCAAAGTATCTGAGAATCTGCAGAATCATAGAAACAAAGTAACATTATATTAGAAATAGAGAGAAGGCTACAGAAAGGAAACTGAAATTCAAATAGTTCCATCTTCAAGTCCTTTGTTCAGCAGCGAATTGTTCTAGGACATTTATCCCACATTTGCCTACAAAAGCACAACACCTACCATGTGAAAAAAAATAGGATGGTGACTGATTAAAATACTTTCCCCAACTACAGAATCAATCAGAGGACCCTAGGACTTAAGCTATTGATTGAAATCTAATTCTATTCCACAAACATATAGAGCCTTTCAAATTTTTGTTACAAAATAATGTTTAAACTGTGAATAATAGGAAGACAGAGAAGGAAACAGAGAAAAGCAAAGTTACCTTTAAAAATTCATTTATAACCATAAAAATGTATCCTTTAAGAAAAAAATACCTGATTGTTTACTCTGATAACAAAAGACAAGGTAACCCTATTCAGTAGACCTCTCCACTTCTATGAAATTAATACCAAAACTACAAAAGAAATGAGATTGGGTAATCAGGAGATTGTTACAGTCAACTGGTTTGCTTTTCTCATAAATGACAGAATGTGATCTGATTCTGGTATGAACAGTGGGCAGTAAAAGTCATATAATTTTTATACTACCACACTATTTCTAGAACTTCAGAACTTACTACTGCTAACAACATTTACTGAGTAGATATCATGTGCAAGCAGTTTGACCTGAAAATCTAACTCAGTCCTCACAACTCCACAATATAGGTGGTGTTATTATTTCCATTTTAAAGATGAGGAAGCTAAATTTGTGACTTCTAGGAGGTATTATGAAAGAACGCAGAGTTGAGAAACACATGAACAAAACAACCCATCTTTACCCTGCGGCTAAGTGCTGTCAAATGGACATCCTGACACTGCTGACCCTACAACAATGTATTTCAATTATTATAAAATTCATTACTATGGAATTTCTATTAAAAATTTTATCTAGGGAAAGTAAAGGGCCAAGAATAAGACCAAGTTAATTTAGCAAGGCAACTCAGTCTGATCCTTAACCACAATTTGGGCTGACAAAACCTGCCAGTCCAGAAGAAAGGCAAGGAAGGCACGTTTCTGTTAAAAGATGTCTGATACACTTTAAAAAATAACCAGAACATGGGAACCTGCATGTTTAACAAGAGAACTGCAGACTATTTTTAACAACAAAACTGACAATATAATAAAAAATTTTGTAAGCACTGCAAGTTTTATTTGCAATTAACTGCTGACAAGTTAATTTGGTACATTCATGATCTATATTGAGTGGATAAAACAGGTAACACAGCTTATGATATCAAAAAATACTTTTGAATCTAAATCATATGTACATACATCAACTTATGAAAAGAGATGCTAGTTGCAATTATATTTCCAAGTATTCAGTTTTTATTTTCTTCTTTACGGAAGTGGTAATTGTTTTATAAAAACTGTAAATTTATAAAATACTATCATAAAAGGATATAAAGAAAAAATTAGGTGGTTAAAAAATAACTTTTACTACATTTCAGCTAATGGAGAAAACAGTTAACCTAGGGCTTTAAGAACACTTTTCTTAGAGAGTAGAGAGGTAGGATGAATTTATATAATTCAGATTTTCATACAATGCCATCCACTGCTTATTAATAAGTATTCATGAATACACAATGGATTAATTCTGGTAATATGTACCTGACATTGCTGACCAGAGAGGAGAGGAAATATTGATATTCTTCAGAAATATTCTGAGACTGGTTAGGAACAAACTTGTTCTCTTTGGCGACCTCCAAAGTCACTTGCTTTCCTATTTTTGATGATTTATACAGTCGAAAATTTCTATTTCTTGTATAAACGCCTGTATTAAAAATCAATAAAACAGAATGAATGCCTATTTTCAGTGATTAGTTGTTACAGTCAGCAAATACAATTTTTGCATAGCATTATCAGATGAAACTATTTTCTATATGTAGCTGTAAACAAAATATAAGCAATATAAGTTAAAATAAATTGGAGTTGACATGGAGGAATGCAATGCCTGCAAATAGCAAATTAAGATTATTTTGGGGCAACCCTCCCATTAAAAGCAGAAAATTTGGCCAAATAATATAAGAAAAAAAGCTTGAGATTACCAGAGCTGCTGAGGCAGTGAGGATTTCTGGTACCATATTCTTAAAAAAAAAGAGGGAAGCACCAAAAAAGTGAAATACCTAGGATAAATCTAACAAAAAAATCAGTAAAGCCGCTACTTAGAAAACTTTTAAACATTACTGAAAGTGGATAAATAAGTGGAGGGATATCGACATTCATCAGAAGGCTTGATATTATAAAATTGTCACTTCTCTTCAAGCTTATCTATAGATGCAATGCAACTTGAAATTCTGGCAGGGTGTGTGTGTGTGTGTGTGTAAAATATGACAACCTGACTCTAAAATTTAAGTGGAAGTGCAGTTAATGTCAGGAAATTTAAAATAACAAAGCTGGAGAACGTATTTTACCAGACAGTAAGACTTTAAAAACACTAATATTCAGACTGTGTGGTACTGACACCAAAACAGATCAGTGAAATAAAACATAGCCCATAAGCAGCCAAACATGGACACTTGATCTACGACAAAGATGTCCTTTCAGGAAAGGACAGTTACTTCAACAAATGATGTTAAGACAACTGGATATACAAGAAAAGTATGAATCTTGACTCCTCTGTCCCAAAATAAGCAAAAACCTATTCTAAGTAGATTACAGTTCCAAACATAAAACATAAGAAAAAAAATAAAGCTTCTAGAAGGTAAGCAGAACATCTTAATGACCTTGGGATAGGAAAAGACTTAACACAACGTAACAATCACAGAGAAAAACACAGAGGAAAAAATTAGACTATAGCTACTAAAGTTAGTAACTTTCATTCATCAAACACCATTACAAGAATGAAAGGGCAAGCTGCAAACATATGCAATATAATTCCAATTAACAAAATGTCAAACCAGGCAAAACACATCTATGGTGTCAGAGCACAGAGCAGTGGTCACCCCTGGGAGGGAAGAAGGTACTGACTGGAAGGGGCATGAGGAGGTTCCAGAGTCCTGGGAAACTTACTTTTTTAATCGGGTGGTGAGATGACAAGGGCATATTCATTTTTGATAAGTTGATGTTCACTCACAAATATACATCTTTCAATTTAAGTTCCCCCCCAAAATGCTGGCATGTAATTTTAAATTTCTGAACTTTTCAAAGGATTAGTTTAGGAAACGATTTCTCTATATCCTTTTAGTTCATAATAAACTTGGGTATAGTGTTGAAATACTTCTTTCAAGAATGTCAGGGTGAGTTCCTGGCTAGTCCAGTAGCCGAGGCTAGAACTGTCAGGCGCAGAGGCATTCTGTTTAGGGTCATCAATTCTGGGGTGAAGGTAGAGCCAGTGATTAACTACTGCCACTTTCCCTGAACCAACTTCCAGCTAGGCCTTTTTAACTAGCTTATTTCTCTTCCCAGTTGTTAGCCCAACTTGGCAAGGATATTCTGCTACTGGAACAAAACTTGTCATTTGATACTCCTCTACTCCTAACTCATGTAAGTCTTCATACCCAAGCGGATCGATTTCACTTACCTGACTGTATTTCCAGGTTCTGGCGCTTGGTTTTCAGGGCTGCTAGACAGAGACATGATGGTACAGCAAGAAGCTCTCAGCCTGGCTGGCTTGATAATCTGCTCTACAATTTAAACCAACTTTCCTTCAACCTTTATACCTCAAAGTTCTCTGAGCTGCTCAAAGAGTCAAATGGCGAAACTGCTCTTTTGGCTTTTTCAATCACAAGTTAGAGCCCCAATATGAAAATGACATTGAGTTCACCCCCGGAGCTGCTGAATGAAGGTCATGACTGTCTGGGGTACTAGCCAGGCGAAGGTTTGTTGCGCAGTTCTCTCCACTTCCTCATCGCAGAGGCCAGAAGCCAGCAAGAGAAAACACAGTCAAAGCAGGTAAGCTGTGACTTGCCACTACTAAGCTCTCTTAGTGAAGAGAACACCCAGTCTCACTTTACCACATTTTTATATTATGTCTGTTTGTAAGTTTTATTTCATCTAACTTTCAGCAGACTGGAGAGTGCCAGTCTAGCCGTCACCTGTCAGGACTCCCGGACAGGAGCCCTCTGCCACTTCCGAGCCGGCTGCAACCCCGCCCTTGGAAGCTCTCACAGGCCTGGTGCTACATCCCCAGGACCTCTCTAAGACTCTGGACAGGAACCGAGTTCACTTCGAGCACCTGATCACATCCTACCAGTGATGCCACGGCCACTGTGGGCAGGGCTGGCCGAGAACCTAAGCACAGTGGCAGTGGGCACTGACTGGTTTCTCCCAGAAGTGCACAGGGCACTGTAACAGTGCTGTGACTTTTACTCACCTAAGTCGACAAAAAGTTGCTTTTCTCCTAAGTCATTCTTCACAACCAAAAATGAAAGATCAGAACTGCTTTGTTCAGCTGACACCAGCCTCTCCAGTTTCTTTGAATTCAATGTCCGGCTCTCGTCTTTATTTGTGGATGTTTTGCCAAAGGAAACTCCTTGTTTGACTGGTGTTTCAGAATAGTGGGAAAATCCATGGGTTGTTGTTTCTTGAATCGTAAGGTCATCTTCACCGGCAATTAAGTGAAAAGCAGGCTGCAAAATTTTTCTCACAAAATTACCTAAAAAAGAAATAATTTACCTAATCTTTTCCACAAAGTATAACTTAAGATCTAGGCACAAATCTACATGACAATTTTACTCACCAATGTCTTATTTTTACTTTTGGCTTAAAAATGGACTTCCTTCCTCTTTTTAATTCCCACTGACAGGGGAGCTCAATGTCCCTTGTAAAAAATCCTTTTAGGAAGGAAGATTATGAGAATTGGGTCAATGTGGCTAATATAGGTCTGAACCTAATGTTCTGTCACCAAAAAAGCACCCCTGTTATTAATACAAATTGAGTGGAATTTATCTCCACAACCAATGATCAAAAAATGAAGGGTTTATATGAGTAATGGTGCTCCTAGGACGATGCACAGACGCACAAAGGATCTCTGCCTTATGCACCTTGAGTCAGGACAGCGACAAACTTCTCAGAAGCTTATTCTCTCCTTTACCTGCTACAATGTGCCCTGAGAACCCTGCATTCACAGTCATCAGTGCCAAGGGTCTTGGTACTCCTGCCTTTCCCTGTAACTGGTTACGAGATGATTCCTGGCCTCCGAACTAAAGTTCAGAACTAAAGCAATTAGGAACATTCATTTCAACTTTTATCCTATGAACTCTGAGTCTTACTGGGCCTATCTTTACCAAGAAAAGTTGTAATACAATCTAGAACATCTTTAAACCCTCAAATATTATTTATATTATAATGATTTGGTTAAGTTGCTTGTATAAAATTATATGTAAATACATTGGAGAAACACTAAAAAAAAACCCTTAGTTTTAGTATGTAAAACTACATAGCCTGGGTTTATATGTAACTTGATTTACCAGATAGCTTGAACCCTACCTAACATTAGAAAATACAAAAGTTCTAAATTCAAAATTCTTTCTCCAAATTAGATTATTTCACTACTCAAAGAAACATATTTGTAAAACACTAACCATCATAATGAAAGCAAAAGCATTTGATTCTTGCTATTACATAAAAACATGATTACCTCTGGAATGAGGGAGACAAGGCAAATACTAAGAGGAAATAAATTACAATATACAACAAAGCATTATAAATATAAATTGACTCAGTCAATATACTAAGAAATTGACAAGAGGCAATATGAGGGCATAGTTGGCAAGCCACGTACAAAGGTGCTAAGAAGGCCAGCTAGGACTCTGACCTTTGGCAGGGAGCTAACGTGGCCAGAAAATATGGCAGCATAACCACAGAAATACTAACTCAAGATCCCAGCAAACCACTCTGCTTTCTGCTTCTCCTCTGGTCACCTACCCTGGTCATTAATACAGGGACTATTTTATTGGCTGGGAAAAACTCAAAAGAACTAATCAATCATAGAAATTTCAGGTACTATGTATAGCAGGCTGGCAGAAGAATATATTTAGGGAAACCAAATGTAAACATTTTGCTAACATGCTCTGTTCCCTTAAACTTACCCTTGTTCCCTGTTCTGATAGGCTGACAATAAGAAACAGAAATGCCATCAATTGATAAAATGATGGAAAGGAATCGCAGAGAAGAGTTTGGACTATTTCTCTCCACATATTTGGTTCTGCAGCTCACCATTTTAGAGAAAAGACACCTCAGACGACATCCCACTCATCTGATTGTGTCTCTCACACTAACCACACGAGATTCCCACTGCTCCCCAAACCAGCCACACTCATCTTTCATACTTTTGCTTATGGTGTCCTGATGGTAAAGCACTTGTCTATTTGATGGCGTTTGAATAGCGCAGCTTGACAGTCATCTCTTTTCAGAAGATGCCTGTAGCAGAGACTGCTTATTATCTGACAAATTTCTCTTATCCCTTTCTTCCCTAGCAACGAATCTCAATTTTTAGCCTTGTTGCTAGGAGTCGGAGCCGACTACGAGGAGTAAATAAGAACCAAAGAAATATCTTGCGTAGGACTCTGCCTCCACAACCTGACAGTAGCACTGCTTAGTCATTCACTTAACAAGTACTTATTAAATGCCTACTTGCATTTATGATTGCTGTTGTTGTTATTGTTATAGTACTGATAAAGGTAGTATTACATGTTAAGTTCTGGAAATAAAACAGTGAACAAGAAACAGTCCCTGCCCTTTAAAAAAAATACATTAAGTGGAATAGAGAAGTCAAAAAACAAAACAAAAAACACCCAGGAAATTACAATTACTACAGGAATTGGTGAATGTTTAGACATAAGCACTGGGCACTTTGTGAAAACACTACCTAAGTCTTAGGGTTTGGGACATTTCTCAGTTTCTGAGATGACAGTATCTCTGCTGAGTCTGAGCAGATCAAGTGAATTAAATATATTTGTTGAGATGTAACTGTTCAGCCTGCAAATCCAAAAGTGCAAAGGCCCAAGCACTAGACAAAGTGTGGTGGGAGCTAAAGACAAGACAGAGTGAGAAGGGCTGAGCGGAGAGAGATGAGGCTACAGCACAGCAGGCCTTGTCTTGTAAGCTAAGCCACCTGGATCATTTCCTGAAGACTATAAATCACCTTTGAGGCATTACACAAGTGGGTCACATTATTATACATCCTTTTGAGGTTCTACAAGTGGATGACTCTAGCTAACTAAATGGCAGAAACAGAGATGTCAAAGATAACACCAATGTTTCTACTTGGTAATTGGGTGGGTAATACCACTCACTAATATACCATCACAGGAGAAAAAACAAGTTCAGAACAGACTAAGTTGTTAAGTGTCTGTGTGGGGCTGGCAGCGGCAGTTCGGGTTTAGCATCTACAATCTGGGTTGAAGATTTGACAATCAACACAGCTGACAAAGTCATGATAATGAATAATCAAGGTTACTGATCAACAAAGATAGATTCTCTAGCTACCAGTATCTAAGAAAATACACATATAAGGAAATATAAACAAGGATGGAATGTCCAACTAAACCAACAGAAAATGGGGTGATATGATGTGCTATGTGTGTACATAACTCTAGACCAATGAGACCTAGAGTTACCATATTCTAGCAATTAGATGAACTTTTATAGCAGTACTTTAGTGACTATGTTCATGCCTTTTACCACTTAGGTGCCCTTGAAACTATCAGATGCTTAACGCTCTAAAATGGATAACCTATAAACTAAAATTCAGTCAATTTCCTGTTTGGACTAGTAATACTAGTCCTATCCCTGCTTCAATAAACATTCAGGGTTTGGCATTCTATTTAGATCTTGGTTTTTGGTTTCCATTTGCCTCCTTGTTTCCTCCTCAAATTGACTTCATCTTACATCTGGTCCTGTATTTCTAAATGTCTAGTACTGCAACAAATACTCTGGTTACACTTTCAGGCTTATACACCTAGACTTCTTCTCAATCCCAAGGTTTTGCCTGGAACAATAAATAAGCCCTTCTGGTTATGACCTGGTATCCAAGCCCTAGTCCTCACATACTGAAAGTTAGGGTTCAAGCAAGGCTGAGCAAAGGCCAGAAAGGAGTTACAGAGAGCACTTAAACTAGGCTTCTCGTGCATGTACAAGAAAACTTCCGAAATGACTCCTGTTAGAGCAGAAACCAGTACCAGTATATGCATGGCCATCCCAGTATCTAGAGCAAGATGCACCAATGCCAAGGATATCCAGAACAGGTTAATGTGTCTAGAACAGAAGACAGGTCTAGAGATAAGGGTAAATACTGAAAACACAAAAAACTTCATTTTTGAGGATAAATTAACAATCATAAAAAACTTGATAGATAAAAGATTTTTTAAAAAGGAAAGTAAGTTTTTAATATTAACTCCATGATTTTTTAGAAAATGGTATACTTACCTACATGAACATTATCTTTAAATGCCACATCATGAAGCTGAAATATTAAATGACAACTAAATTTTTCATCAGTGCTAGAATCCAAGTTGAAAACATCTTCTGCTGAACAATTAACCTTGTATAACTCTTGAAGTGCTTTACAAACATGCTAAAAACACAAAAGCCAAACAACTAATATTCAATTTATTTAAAAATTTTTCCAATAGCAAAATTATAATGTCTTACAAGTGATACATTTATTTTGATTTTGTACTAGAATATTTATTACACAATTCTACCATATTACTTATGCATTAAAATACATAAATTAATAAACGTTTGTTACAAAAATCCACAGGTTAAGATGAAAGACCTCTTAGAAGTTGAACAATTTACCTTATCCATTAATCTCTAAAATCACAATAAAAATATTTCTTTTTAAGCATCTCCTTAAATATTATCTGAGCTCTAAAGTCACTAACTCCATTTTTCACAGTGTTACTAGAAGGTTCCTCACATGTACTGGGCCCAAATCGGCCTCTAAAAATATAGCCCAAGAGGAGGGGCACAATGGACTACTGGGTGCCCTGGGGGTGTGGGGGTGTGGTAACAGTATACCTTATACCTCTAAATCATATATGGCATTATAAACCAATATTGCCTCAGTAAAAACAGCCTCTAGAGCTAGATGACGCTGCAGCTGACAGTAGTTATGCATTACGGGAAGGTGGCAAACGGTTGGGAGCACAAGATTTGGAGCCACAAAGACCTAGGTCTGAGTTCTGGCTTTGACACTTGCCACTCTATGACTGGGCAAGTCCAAAGCTTACAGTCCTCAATTCAAAACTAGGAATAACCACAAGAACTAACTTTTGGGATTCTTTTAAGAGATAAATTAAACTGTTATTAGCACAGGGCTGGAACATATAACAGGGAACATATAGCAGGGAACAAAATAAATAAATGCACTGTAAACTGCCAAATACTTCAATACTTAATAGTTATGCAGTAAGTTGTAATTATTGCCATTTTGACACATTCTCTGATCTTACTCTTCAGTAAAGTCTCACTTTCTTAGAGAAAGCTTTCTTAATTTCCCTATCCACGTCAAATTCCCCCATAATATCGCCATTTGCATTTTTAACATAGCTACACCTTCATGCAAATTTATGTGATTATTTTGAGATGTTTCCTGTGTATTATAGAGGCTATCCCTCATTATTTGATCTCCACGTTCTGTAGAAATAGAACCCTGACCATTAGCTAGATATCAGGACACTTCTCAGACTCCCTGCTAGTAGGTGTGGCCAGGTGACTAAGTTCTGGTCAGTGGGATGTGAGCAGAAGGAGAGTACACCATTTCTAAGTTATAGTTTTAAAGACCAGGGCGTGCCCATCCTTTCCCCATTTTCTACAAACTAACTGCAAATATAGGGGTGGTCAGCCACCCTGGATCATGTAAATATAAGGGCGACATCTTAGGAACAGCAAAAGTACAAGCCTAGTTCCTAGGAGAGCGGAGCAGCATACAGCTATTACATGAGAGAAAATTTCAATCTTGTTTAAGTCACTTTATTTTAAGTGTTTATTATGGCAGGAGGTCTATCCTAATTTAGCCTATAAATTCTATGAAAGCAGAAACCATGTCTTTTTTGGTATAACCACTGTACTCATAGTGCCTAAGCAGTGACACTTTACTAGAGGCTGAAAATATTTTGATAAATGAGTAAAGTTTAGCTCTGTACTCTAGAGCTATACATAATAAACTTAATGACTTTGAAGCTAATCATGATCTCCAAAATTCTCTTTTCCAAGCTAAACTTTAAATAAAATTCTGTTAGATAGATACATTTTTTTAAAAGATTTATTTTATACAAGAACTGGGGCGTAGGGCAGAGGTGTGGGGTCGGTGGGGTGGTGGTGAGAGGATTCACCAGAGATAGAGTGAGGAGCAGAACTGGCGGGGTCAGCGGGGTGGTGGTGGTGAGAGGATTCACCGGAGATAGAGTGGGGAGCAGAACTGGCGGATCGACTGAAATACACTGCTGAGGGGAGCAGCGGGAGAAACAGGAGAGGTCTGCTGTTCCATGTGGGTTAGCTCCCTGGCAGGGGATTGAACTCGTGCTGCAGTGGCTGTGGACAGTTTCATAGTGCTGAGACTTAACCCGCTGCGCCACCAGGGAGGCCTCAATTTTGTTAAATATTTATAACTATTATAAAATCCAAAGGTTTAAAATAAATGATTGTTTGATCAATGTTACCTGTCACCAGTTTGTTTGTTTTTTTTTTAAAGATTTTTT
>PVIJ01013694.1:0-44003 GCA_004024925.1 Scalopus aquaticus | reverse complement strand
AAGCATCTTCCACTTGGTCTGTTGACCGACTGAAAATGGCAGGGTGGCCTGCACTGATGTGAAGAGAAGATTCCTGGTGAACCTGCAGAGGAAAGAGGAGGAAGGGAGAAATCTCCACTTGCTGTGACTTGATGTCTGGAGTCTCACCAGCTATAGCTTGATGGTATTGGACAAGTCTCTGGGTTTCTCCTGCCAGGTTGGCTAAGAAATGATATTACTGGATCCCATCATCTCTTGGCTCTCAGCAATGACAAGGAGCTGCACAGAGGTGTGGGGAGGAAGAGGTAGGGGCAGGCAGAGCCCCAGAGCCTTATGAAGCAGAGACCATTGGACTTCTTAGCAGAGTGTTGGGGACCTCAAGCTGGAGGAAGAGTAGGGTCTGCAGGCACCCCGGGCTCTGACTGCAACTGCACTCAGGTAAGAGGAAGACCTGAGCCACGAGAGCCAAGGGCCTGGGCATCAGTGGTTCTCAGTAACATACTAGAGCTTTCTGCCCTTTGAGATCTCATGTTTTTGAGGCTCAGAGAAAACTCACATTGATAGCCTCACGCATATCGCTTGTGGCTGCTCAGTGGGATTTGCTCTTTCACTCTGGACTCACCATTCTCCCTGCAGCTATCCACGATGTTCTGTCCTGCTCCCCACTCACTCCTCCCAGAGACAGGCAGGCAATGCACCTGAACTAAGTTAACAAGCACAGACCAGGCAGGCATTCCACAAGACATTTCTAGATGTGAAGCCAGAGGAAAAAGTCGAGGGCAGTAGCTTGTAAAGTGGAACCCACTCATCCCGGGAGTTTCTCGAAGAACCCTTCCCATCTATTGGTTTTGGTGAGAAGCTTGATGGATGAAAGCAGGGTGGATAGAGAGACCCAGGAGTAGGGGACTTGTTTCTTGTTTATGAGACTCGTGTTCCCCTGTGGTGTGTAACCTGTACTACCTCCATGGCAACCTGGCCTGGGAAGCTCATTCTCCCTCCTCTCCTCTTAAAGAACCTCCTTGCTGGCCTCTGTCTGAAACTTCCTACCACCTGAATTTTGTTTTGAGATAAGCTTTGCACCCTTAAATGTGCAAATGTACCCATGTGGTAAAAACTCAGAACCTCTAATCAGTTCTTTTCACCTTCGTGTAAATGAAGACTCTGACAGAGAAAAAAATTGAGAAAATGGAGTGAGGACACCTGAGAAGAATTAGAGCAAGCAACAGAAAGCACTGTGGTGAGAGAGGGCTGGATGAGGGGTGCAGTGGGTGAGAGGACAGAGGGGCGCTAGGAGACAAAAGGGGCAAAGGAGGTGCGTGTGAGGACAGGAAGGGTTGGCTGCCTCGGGGCTTCCACGGGCTACATGCCTATCCCCTACTGTACCCACACAAAGAGAGTAAGAGTCTGCCCTGCACCTCAGTTTTTCCTGGCAGAAGTTATCAATTAAATTGCAAACTCCTGCAATGAGAACTGTGTCAAGTTTCTAATCACAGAAGTCCCAATTAACACTACTCTGTGGGCTCCAAGCATCCTTAGTAATGATAAGAATATTCTTCCTCTTTCATAAATGAGGAACTCAAAGTTCCAGGAGACTAGGACATTTAACTAATACCCTCAAATAAACCAGCACCAAGTAGAGAGGGGCTCAGTTTGAGGGTCCGCAATTTGGGGTCTTGAGCTGGATGGTTCCTGGCTCCCAACCTCTGAGTGGTGTTTCCGGCCCGGATCCTGGGGAGCCTTGTGTGATGCCCAACGGCATGAGTGAGGGCGACTCTTCTTCCTGTTTGGGCGCTAGCAGGACTGGTTAGACCTCTGGGGATTGAGGAGTTTTCTGAGAGTCTGCAAATCTCCCAGTGTTATGGGTGAAATTTTGTATGTACGTGCCTGGGTGCTTTTTAGGGGTGAGGTTTCCCTGTGGTAAGGACATTCCCCAAAGTCCCCAGATGGGTAAGAATTGCTTCACTAGAGCAAATGGCCGTCTCTGCTGAGTTCCAGAGAGCTGAGTTCCCTAGTGCCATAGTGTCAAGGAAAGGGAGTGAGAACAAACAGAATGGAGAAAATGCTCTTTTATATAAATTAGATAATATGGGTGTTCTCTATAGCTTTTTGTAAAGGCTCCAAAGACAGTAAACCAGTCATTTTAAGAACATCAAGTTAACACAGAGTAGAATCAGCTTTGAAGCAACTCATTTATTCTTATAAATTCTATTTTAGGTAGCTTGAGAATATATGTTCCAGGAGTGTGACAAGAAGTGTGTGAGTAGAAGGAGTCTGTGGCTGGGTTACCAGATGGGACAGAAAAAGGGTGCATCCGCTGGGTGAGGGATAAGCCCACATAATGACAGTGGCAGAGTTCTGCCAGAAGTAAGGCAGCTGAGTGGGGGTACATAGAAAACAGCTGGCTGGGATTTGATATAAGCGTTTCAGACTCACTTTTGTGCCTCATTAACATGATGATGGTCTTTGTCTAGCCCCTTTAAGTTACACTAAAGTGGAGGTGCTAATAATTCCTGTCCTGCCACTCCCCCTCCTCAAGTGTTTTTGTGAGGATAAGGTGATATGATATTTGAACTCATTTATAAATCATAAGCTATTTTGTAGTTGTCAAGTATTTTTATTAGAAGGAGAAGGGGCTGATGGGAGAAAACAGGATGTGGGAGGAGTGATGGATTCTATTTTGGAGTCTCTTCTAACATTTTGGAGCCTAGAGGGGCACTTTATCTTGGTGTGGTGGAAGGCTTGAGGTTCCAGATCTAGCTCAGTGTTGAAGCTACTTTTCTAGACACTGATGGGGATGGAGGAGAGGGCATACTGGGAGGGGCAGAGGAGTTGGAAGCTTGTTTGGCAGAAAAAAACAATTTGCTTTCTAAAAACCTACACAGGAGTCAAAGATTTAGGACAAAATCTTTCTCAACTTTCGATAAAATTACATCTCAAATGAAGGATAGCCCTCCCCAACATGTGCAGCTAGACTTTCTCAGAACAGGTAATTTGGTACCCATGTTATTTTGAGCTGAAGTCAGTCAAGGGCCTATAGGTCAGTCAAGGTTTTCACAAGAAAACCTTACCATCCTTTAACCTAGAAGAATAGAAATCTGGGGTATTACCCAGAATTAAGATTTTTTTTAATCAGAAGTAATTTTTCTATTCAAGAAACCTGCATTTGTGGCAGGCAAACACCCTGGCCTTATTCATATGAATCCCCCTTCTCTCTTCTGAAAGTCTCAGAGCCCCATTCTTTTCCTTAATATATTACAAATACCTTCATTTTACTCCATTGGCTTTAGTCTCCATTGGAGACAACCATGGAGATTCTTCATACATAGGTAATTAAATTTATTCTTTTCTCTTTCTAATCTGTCTAATGTTCATTTGATGGCTCCACCAGGCCCCAAAGAACCCAGACATTTCCTTCATGCTCCGACACAATGAACCCATCATAAACAAACTAAAGTGAAAAATGCATTTAATCTACTGAACATCATAGTTTAGCCAAGTCTACCTTAACTGTTCAGCACCCTCACATTGTTCTCTGAGTTGGGTGAAATAATCTAATACAAAGCCTAATTTAGAGTAAAGTGTCAAATAGCTCATGTGATTTATTAATTACTGCGCCAAAGTGAGAGCAGTCTGCAGGGTATTGGCTGTTGACCCTTGTGGCTGTGTGACTGGGCGTGGCTGCTCCCTGCCCAGCACCATGGGAGAGGATCCTATGAGCTGTCGTTAGTTGGGAAAAGATCAACACCTAAAATTTGAGCTAGGGTTCCCATTGAATGCACGCTGATCTTACGCTGCTGTAAAGTCAAAGAGTCATTCAGCTGAACCATCCTAAGTTGGGACCATCTATATTAAATTCGCTTCTATTTTAGGTAGTCCTTCTCAACTAGCCCAGAGCCAGCTATCTTCAACAACCAAGAGTAGCCAAAATAACTTATATTGATGTGTGTGTGTGTATGTGTGTGTGTGTGTGTGCACATGCATGCGCGTGCATGCACAAATCTATAAAACCAGTTACTAAATTGGGGAGCTTGAGGGTGATGCCTTTTATTTAAGAGTGTGCAAGGGGGAATTTAGAGTGTAAGGAGGTAGCTGGGAACTATTATTTGATGAGTTTCCCCAAACCTGGTCAGGACTCATTGTTCTAACCTCCTACCATCCAAGAGAACAACTACAAGACTTAAGTACCAGTGGGATGTCTAGTAAATTCTTTCTGCAGAGAAAAACAGAGTGGGTGGTTTGGAGGGAAAAAGCCAAGTTAAATATTTCCTCCGAGCAGATGAGAATGGACCCAGGCCCAGCACTATAATTCATGGGACTTGGGTGAATCTTCAGCCGCTTCATAGTCTCCACATCTGGGAGGTGATTGGCTAAAGGTTCCAGCACTGGTGGAAGCCAGTGGGTGATGTGGCTACAGTCCTGAGTCTTCCACAACCCCCCCACCCAAGCCTGTGCCTTTCTAGAGATATGTCTGCTCTGCCCAGCTTTGTGACAAAGTTTCCTTGAAGAGCAGATCAAACATATCTGGGGTCTTTCACAAAGAGTGGTAGAGAAGTGAAGCACACAGAAGAAAGATAAATCCTTAAATCTATTTCTAGAGAGAACCTGATCTGAATTCTTACATGGCAGACCAAGGATTTATAATATCTGAGCTGGGGAACTGGGAAACTTCTTTCAGTATCTTCCATTTCCAGTAAAATATTGCCTAGACCATAGAGCTTAGTCCTCATTTCTTCCCCAACTCTTTTCTCCTCGATTCTTCTTTTCCCATTGGGGAGGTACTTCAGTGTGCTGATTTTACAGGGAGGTAGAAGTCACTGTTGGTCCTGATGTTGGTGAGTAATCAGGATCTGAAAGAAGTACAGTCTCCACATTGGATCCTCATGATTGCCTCTTTCTGGTCTCAGTGCATCGTGCTTTTGGGGTGATCGTCTATCTGAAGCCTCCTATAACCACCTGGCTCAGCCAAGCAGTCAATACCTGGTCTGGGGACTGTCATGGAGATGGTTATAAAAGAAAAGCAAGACCTGGTTTTGATGAGTTTCCAGAGCAGTATGGCTGCAGCCCAATCTTAGGAAAATAATTTAGGTAACATAGGACAATCAAGTTCAAGTTGAATGTTACTATGGTAGAAGTGGAAAACAGATATGCTGCAGGAACTAAGAAAAATGGAGCAATCATAGTTAAGTGGAGAGTTATATAGACAGGCATAGAGGAGGCTGATAGGTAGTCTCTATGGGAGAAATGGTTCAGATTAAGCTAGGCATGCTAAAATAACTTCTGAACAGGAGAACCAAGCAATTAATTTAGCTAAACCCAAGTTCTCCTGTAAAGCGTAAACAGAAGTGAGTTTATAAGATGAGCAAAAATAGCTGGGTAGCCTGATTAAATCTCAGGGCTTGAGCTGCCTCAACTATGAAATGAGGGTACTGGGCTAGATGACTAGGGTGCTGAGTTCAACTTCCTGTTAGAGACATTGTTAATTACGGAGTAGTGTGTCAGGCACTCCAAATTCTCCTGTGACATAGCAATGTCCTTGTTTCAGACATGAAGTGTCTAGTTCAAAGCTTCACAGACTGAGATTAAATGGAGTCAATTCATTCATTCTGTGTTTATGGAGTGCCCTGATCTGCCAAGCACCATGTCAGACCCTCTGGGATTAAATAGTGAATGTGACAGAGGGAAGAAGGTCAACTAAAAAATCAGAACCCAAGTGAATAAAATAGGTTTAGATGGAAATAAATGCCATGGCAAAAATAAACCAGAGCATCAAGATTGTGATCTGGAACTTCTTAGGTTGCGTGGCCTAAAAACTCTACAGAGTTGGTGCTTGGACTGAGACCTGAAATGGCAGGAAGAGGTCAGCCTCGTTGGTGGATATAAAAGGCCAAGCTGAGGTATTAGGATTTGATAGCATGCACGAGGTGCCTATCTTTCTTTGAGAGAGGAGCTGGTGTCCTCCCTCCTCCCATACAATTGGTCCTTTTACGTAATTTCGTAATTTCTCCATCGCCACCACCCACCCCTTACCTCTGGTGACCGAGATTTTGTTCTTACAGCCCAAAAGTATGTTTTTGTTTGGTCTGGTCCTTAGTTTTGTTTCTTTATCGTCTACATACGAATGAAGTCATTTGGTGTTTGTCTTTCTGCATCTGATGTCTTTCATTTAGCAGTAGGGACTACTGCTAAATATCCTCTAGGTCCACCCATGTTGTTGCAAATGACAGGGTTTCATTTTTTTTAAAAATAGCTGATTAGAATTCCATTGTGTCTATACACCACATCTTGACTTAGTCACCCGTCAGTGGGTACTGAGGCTGTTTCCAGCTCTTGGCGGAAAACAGCTGGGCTGTGATTGGGAAGGAGAAGCCAGGCATACAGGAAGCAACGTGCTCCTTTCCCTGGGTCTGCCATCTTGAATGACAAACCACAGCCTTGCCAAATTCCATCCCAAACAGTGAAAGTAAAATGCCTTTGGAAGCCTTGTAACCCACCATTAAAACTTCTGGGTGTAGGAAAACAATTCCTTGCCCTAAATAAGTGACTTATGGACATCCGAGTTTTCTTTGAATTATAGGCCCTCCTTAAACACTTCAACACACAAGGCCTTTGTAAACTCTCTCTCTCACACACACAACTGTTCCATATGTGTTGCTGCAGGAACTTTGTTGCCACTTTGCGATGAGGGACACAGCAGTCATGGAGCAGGTTTGCAAGGCAAGACTCTGCTGCTTGAGCAGAAGCTCTTGTGCCATTTATTGAAAGCACACAGATTAGTAAAAGCTGATCATATGACAGTGGTACGAGGAATAAGGTCCGGGGGTGGGTGGGATAGGAATGGGGGGCAAAGTTTTACGAGGGGCAGGGAAGGGGACATCGTGCCCCTACGTCAAGAGACATTTGCGTCAGCCAAGTGTGATGTTATCACAGGCAGAGCCATCTGAGACCACCATGGAGATAGTCATGTCAACAGCGTGACTAGGCGTCCCAGGGCTTGTCTCGAGATACCGGCGATACTCCACAGGTGGTCGAGGAATGCGCTGCTGTGATCTGCAGATAGCAAGTAGGTCACAGGTGCCCATGAGTCGCCAGCTAGTAGCCAACTCACAGGAACCCACAGTCGGGGGTGGGGGTGGGGGTTGCAGAGATGGTGGTTCCGGAGGCTCAAGAGCATAAATACTCAAATAAGTAGGGAGAGATGGGGTTTGTTTTAAAACATAACTTATAAGTTTATGTACTTTAAATTTAAATAATGGCTGTGTTTAACAGCTGATCGGCAAAATTCCTGAAAATTGAACAATATACAACAGTCCTTGGAGCTGCCCCCAGTTTCCAGGAGGGACCAAGCGGATCCTGACTTCTAGAAGGGCTCTTAGTGTCCCTGGGAAGTTATCCTTTTGGCAACACGATATTTACAGGGTAAGTCTTGGTTCTGTGCGTTTCGGAGACACTGTGATGAAGAAACATCAGGTGGGTTTGTGGGGGCGGGGGCAGTAGTGCGTCTTCATCCCCAATTCCTGACTCCATCTGTCTTGAAGTGAAGGCTAGGACCGCCTGGACAGAAGTGACTGATGTGTGTGTAAGGGAGGAGGGTGAGGAGGGGGTGCACTGAGGCACCGCGGAGGGGTAAGACGAGAACCGGGACTCCAGGGCTGGTTTCCCGGACCAGCCCACGCCTCCAGCCTCAGCTCAACGCCACTCCCTCCCCGCCAAGTGGCTCTCTGCTCTGGAGGCGGGACCGAGTTCTTCGGTGGCCCCTGGAGGCTTGGGGCTGCAAGCTTTGGGAGGCAAAGGGGGAGGAGAGGGAGGGGCGCTGACTGGGCAGTCCAAAGAGGAGGGGGCCTTTAATAGGCTCGCCCAGCGCCTGGTTTGCAGCGCAGCGAGTGGCGGAGGTTGGGAGAAGCGGCCCGGCACCTCCCTCTAGTTCTCCGCCGCTGCAAATCCTCGTCCTTGCACTTGACAGACAGTGATTGTACTTAAGCTCCCAGGGCGCGCTTTGCTTGGAAAGGCACAGGTAGGAGGCGCGGGCTGCCCCTTGCGTGCTCACTGCTCTGAGGGGAGTCTCTCTCCCTGTGCTCTCCTTTCTGAGAGCTGCGGGCTTCTTTAAGCGTTTTGTGATTTCAGTGTGCTGGCTGCAAAGGAGAACGTGCCGGCAACCGGGGGAGCCCGGCTGAGCCCTTGCAAGAGCGCCGCTGTGCGCTGCCTGGCGCCATGCTCCTGTTGGGCATCTTAACCCTGGCTCTCGCCTGGATACCCGCTGGCGGGTCAGAGCCAGAACGGGAGGTGGTGGTCCCCATCCGACTGGACCAGGACATCAACGGCCTCCACTATTACCAGCGGAGTCCTGAGGACTTCAGGGATCAAGGACTCATTTTTCAGATCACAGCATTTCGGGAGGACTTTTACCTACACCTGATGCCGGATGCTCAGTTCCTGGCGCCAGCCTTTGCTACTGAGTATCTGGGCGTCCCCCTCCAGGAGCTCACCGGGAGCTCTCCAGACTTGCGACGTTGCTTTTACTCTGGGGACGTGAACACCGAGCCGGACTCGTTCGCCGCGGTGAGCCTGTGCGGGGGGCTACGTGGAGCCTTCGGCTACCGTGGAGCCGAGTATGTCATTAGCCCTCTGCCCAACGCTAGCGTGCCGGTGGCACAGCGCAACAGCCAGGGTGCACACCTCCTCCAGCGCAGGGGCGTCCCGGGCGGACCGGCCGGAGATCCCACCTCTCGCTGCGGGGTGGGCTCAGGCTGGAACCCCGCCATCCTGCGGGCTCTAGACCCTTACAAGCCTCGGTGGACCGGCTTGGGGGAGAGCCGCAGTTGGCGCAGGTCCGGACGCGCCAAACGGTTTGTGTCTATTCCACGCTACGTGGAGACGCTGGTGGTGGCGGACGAGTCCATGGTCAAGTTCCACGGCGCGGACTTGGAACATTATCTGCTGACGCTACTGGCCACCGCGGCGCGACTCTACCGCCATCCCAGCATCCTCAATCCCATCAGCATCGTGGTGGTCAAGGTAATGCTTCTCGGAGACCGCGACACAGGACCCAAAGTCACCGGCAACGCGGCTTTGACGCTGCGCAACTTCTGCGCCTGGCAGAAGAAGCTAAATAAAGTGAGTGACAAACACCCGGAATACTGGGACACCGCCATTCTCTTCACCAGGCAGGTGAGTCGATCTGTCACCTCTTTGGTCTCTCATAGCTGCATTTTCTAGGGTTATCACCAGTAACTCTCCAAATCTCCTTTGTGCATGAAGTGTCCCTGAGTTTGAATTCTGACTCCCACTTTGGATCTTTCGGGGAGAGCCCTCTCTTTGCCTCGGCGGAGCTGGGGTTCACCGGCAACTGGATACACGTGGGCGGTCAGAGGCGCGCTTGCTCTTAGAGAAGGTGTTGGCCTGGCGTGGCCAATCAGCGTCTCCTAGATCAGGTGCCGAGGGGCCGGAGCCCAGGAAGTTGCCGCCCCAGACCTGCAGTTTGCCTCCAAGGTAGATAGGAGGCGCTCTGAGGATGGTGTTGGAGAGGGTGGGAAATGTCCGCCTTATTGCATGGCGGTGTCAAATTCTTTCAGACACCTCTTTCGAGGCTTCCTTTCTCTGTAGAACTGGAAGGAGATCCAACTGTCCTAGTTCAGTACCTGACTGCATTTCTCCCAGACAACAAGGTCATTTTCTTCGCTCTGACCTGGGCCTGGAAAACCTGGATGGGATAGAGGGAAATTATCTGTGAGTTTCACTAAAAGGACAGACTCAAGCACTCAGAGCATTCATTCCCTCCTTCTTTTGCTGAATTCCTCGCACGCCCTTCTGTCCTGGGACTGCCCTTTATTGGAGGGGCTTCCAGTCCATTCAGGGCGGGCAGTCTAGTCAGGGCACCTGTTTGGAGCTTGGAGTCACTTGCATCTGAGCTGGGAACTTTCAATTTTCCTATGTCCTTGTTGACAGAGGGTGACTAGTTTTCCCAGATGTGTTCTCCCGAGCAGAGTACCTAAGGTTGCTCACCACTGAAACTTCTACCTATGACCGCACTTGACCATAGTGCTCCCGTTTTTGCCCTTAGTGCCGTGAAAGTGGCGCCACCTTAGTAAAGAGTATCTGCAGAGCTCAGCTGCAGGGTCGGGAGCTGAGTATCCGGGTTAGAAAGACACTCAGATTAAAAAAGCAGATAGAATCGGCTTTACTTTTTGCAGGTCTTCACCTGATAGTTTTTCTCAAATAAGCTACGGATGCATGAACATTTAGAAGTATAGAGTTGAGAACAGTCATGTTTTTGGATTCTTGAAATTTCTCAGATCAGGAGATTGGAAGGGGAAGGGCATCCAAGTGACCTGCTTCCTCTGATTTTGGAGACTCCAGCTTGAATCTGTGCCATGCTCCTCTTTTGCTATTGTCATAATCATGGCTTCTGTGGATGGCACAGAACCCTTGGTTACCTGTGGGGGTCTAATGCTCCACCGTTTCCAAATGGCCACTGAAAGTTGGAGGGGAGCACATGGGCTGGAACCAGAGTCTTTCACACTAACCCATTTGGCTCAGCTAGTCCCTTCCTGGAGTTGAACATCCTCCTTTCCCAGCCTTCTCCTCCCACCACCTGGTTTCTCTAGGGAGGTCTTTGGCCTGAGTCTGCTTCCTTATACTCATTCCTCCAACTGAGATCTGTAGAGCTGCCACTGCCCAGCCCCTACAAGCACTGTCTGAGTCATAGGGAAACTGCAAAGGAGGCAGCTTCGACCTCTGCACATAGAGCAACTCAGCCGTCAGATTGCTGGGGGGAAAAGCAAAGGCCAAGAACAGGATATCTTAATGGGGAAAGCAGTTGTTGCTCCGTCCACTACCTGGGATACCCCTGCAGGGGTCACTCACTGGCGCTAAAGTAACAGACCTCAGTCTTTGCTGCCTGGTGGCTAGACTGACTTTCGGAACCAGTTCTAGGAAGGGGACTGCTGCTGGGAACATGGGCCGTGCCGTCAAAAGACCTGCCTTTTGAAGAAGCTATCAAACAGCGTGACAGCTTCTGCTTGTCAGTGGTGTGTGCTAGATCTGGGGCTCTGTTGACTGTGCATAATGGGTACAAGATGTATCATCAGCTGGGTCAGAAGCAGTGATGTGCAAGATGTGACCTTAGAAGCTGTCTTTCCCTTAGGCATCTAGAGGGCAAACCCAGAGAGTGGGGAGGCTGTTTTGGCAGGTCCATCACCCAGGTATGTGCTTTATTCTTTAGCATAAACATCTCTCCCCCACCTCCTTGCCAGCACAGACTTCAGGGCCTCCTGCATTCTTTGAGTCTTAGGAATTGCTCATTCCTGAAATCCTTGGGGAAGGTACTGTATTCGATGAGAACATGAGCGCACAGCTGCTCTTTCTAGATTAAGGCAGATGTGGTCTCCGGGAACCTGCAGCAGGGGTCGACTGCTCTACTGCAACACAAGAGGGACTTTTGTTTTACTTTGTAAGGGTCAGTAGTAATCCTTTTAACCAGATGTATGAGCTCCTCCACTTAAACCTGGTTTATTACAATGTTAGTGTAAGCAATGCTTTTTCAAATTCCAATTTGAATATATTTACATATTTTGGATAAGGTTTTAGAAATGTGTTTGTTTTGTAAATCACCCTTGGTCTATAAGGGATCATGAACATCTGACCACTTTTAGGGTCACCCATTTCTTGGTTCCCCCAGAGAAATCTGGAAAATGACTAGTGACTCTTTTGGGTGATCATCCTCTTCTGATTTTGGTTTTCACTGGGGGAAGCAGTTGAGAAGTTCAGACTGTATTTCCTCCTGTGAGAGAGGCGAGGGTTGCTCCTGCAGAACTCCAGGTGCCAGGGGGACCGGGAAGGAGAACAGTGTGAGCGAGGTGACTGGCAGGCCAGAGCTCCCTCTTCCACCGACAGGCAGATTCGCTGTGCATGAAGGCAAGTCTGGGCCGGGCTGTGGGGCGACGCTGCTGTCCTCTTGGCAGGCAGAGGGAGGGGTGTGGGGTTTTGAAATCAAAACATTGGAAAGACAAGACCCAGGGAGGATCCGTTACTGTCCACAAAGGAGAATAAATGGATCATACCACAAGTATTTTGACAATTGGAAGAGTTTGCTTACAGATTCAGAGTAAGTTCACGTTCCTGGAGAAAGCACACACATCTGATTTTGCAAAGCGATCAGCCTCCAGGCTCATAACAGCAGGGTGAGGTCAGAGGACTGGAACCAGGATCTGTGAAGAATCAGAGCCATTCTTTCTGGGTGAACATTTATTTCTATGAGGAGAAAAGTTCCTATGGTTTCCTGTCTCCTTGGGCCGCAGGAGCCAGGTATTTCAAGCTGGGACTTAGCAGAACTAAATTTTCCCATGTCTTCTCTCTCTTTAGACCCCACTTTCCTGCTCTTTGGGTTACTTTGTGGTAGGCTAGCTTTCACTCATTTATTCATGAATTCTTTTCATACTTACTGAACGGCTGTTATTTCCAGGTACTATTCCTGGCTGTGGAGATACAAATATTACTATGATGGGGCCTAGGGGCTCCTATGAAGCCCCTAAGGGTTAATGACAATGTGGAGTGTTAAGTGCACTGGTGGAGGCTTGGACCCTCCTCTGTTGGAAGCTCAATGGCAGGTCATTTTTCTAAGGCTGGAGCAAGAAAGGCAGTGAGGTTGGGAGCTGGGGATGATGGGAGCGAAAGTTTATTGTCTACCTGTAGGAAGCCCTCTCCTCCATCCCCCCACCTGTCTTACTATTTGGACATTTCTTCCTTTGCATTGACTGTTTTTTAGGAGCTGTAATTTGTGGGTTTTCTGCCTGCTTATTCCTGTGCTCATTTTGTCTGTTGGCTGAGCACCATTCTATGTCTCTCTCTTGGCCCTTCACTCACCATTTCCTTTCTCACTCTCTCCTTCCTCTTTTGGGAAAGACTCTTTCTTGTCTTTCCCATCTCTTATTTTCTTCATTTATTCTTTTCCTTTCCACCTCTCACAGTCCCAAGCTTGCCCCTTACCTTCCTATTTTGGTCTTGAGTAGTACTGTGTCTCCGGAGGGTGTGTGTGTGTATGTGTGTGTGTGTGTGTGTGTGTGTGTTAGTGTGTGTTCTGTACCCTGTGATCTGGAACAGACTTCTGGAACCCCATTTGAAGTAAAATCCAGTTCTTTCTGTCGTAAACTACTTTGCAATACTGTAGTAAAATTTAGCATTCGGATAAAAAATTAATAAGAAAACGATAATAAATATTTTGTACATATTTCCCAATGCAATAAAAAGACTCACAATTTTATCAGGATCTTTTTTGAAGATATTAGCAGGGAGGGACAATCTATAATTTTGTATTCAGTAGTTTGTGAACCCTCATCACTTTGTAGAAACTCAACTACTCCTCTTGGAAGGGAGGAGGCAATGCGAGAAAGGGGGAGAGAAAGCAGAATATGTTTGCTTCCTGGCTCATAAGAAGATAATACTCTTCTCCTTCCTTTTCTAACTGATATTAATTTCATAATAATAATTAATTTCTTAGCTGATATTAATGATGGAGGATGGTGGTGGGGGTTGGAGGGAGGAATGTGCACTGGGATGTTTTCCTTTAATTTTTAAACACTGGTTTAGTCCAGAAGGCAAATCAGGTTTTCTCTCTCCAGAGGTCTTGCTCCTGTTTCCTTTGAACTTCTCTGTGTTGTTTCTGGATATCATCTTTGAGCCTGGGCTTCATCATGCCTTGTTCTGCTGGTGACACAATGGAGGAGCACAGACCTGGAGTTGGGCAGAGCTGACTTTGAATCTTGGCACGTGCCCTTTCAACATTGGGCATGGAATGAATCAGCTATTTGAGCTTCACTTTCCTTATCCTTAGAATGCAGGTGAGGATGAGGATAATAGTACCTAACTTACAGGATATGTTATGGAATGTTCCAGAATGGCACCCAACTAATGGCAGCTGTTGTCATCACTGCCTTAGTAGACACTCAGTTAAGTTTGTGGTTGAATAATTACCTACAGGTTCCTTTCCAGAGCTTACATTTGGGATCACCCTGATTGAAACATTCTGTCCCGTAGCCCTTGCAAGTGTACTTACCACTTGTCTGATGACATAGTCCTGCTTTTATGTGGGAATTATGGCCTCCAGCACTTGCCAGTCCCATTGATCTGTCAACTTCTACGAGATGGGACCCCCTCACATCTTTGTAGCCCCTCCAGTGGGCCCCTCCCTATTGTGCTATTCAGTATATGTTCATGGAAGGAGGTGCTGACCTAGGTGAAAGTAGTTGGGGTGCTGGGTAGTTCACTTCCCTCTCTGGGGAATCATTAATCTGGTGTTTGGGGCTGTCATACTGCAGGGTTGGGAGAGGACTCTTTGGTTCTTCTGGCATTTCATCTTGGCTCTTTGCTGTCGTTTTTCCCTGGAGAAGGGGGCGGGGAGAGAAGCTGGAAGACAGGGTGCACAGGAGAGACGGGGTCAGTGTGTCAGTGCAGGTGTGGGGCCAGGAGGCAGGGCCTTGCTCCGCCAGGGACGTGGTGCCGATGCAGCTCCGGGAACATGTGCCGCTTAATGCTGCCTCTCCCCGCTCTCAGTGCCCAGCCTGCTCTCTGAAGGTGGAAACATAGGGTGGGTAACCTTGACCTTTTGAGATTCACTTTACTCTTAGGGGGGCATTTGCACTGGAAGGAACACAGAGGCATGGGGGGAGCTCAGCTCAGAGGCTGCTATCTGCATTTTCACCCCTGGCTACACCGCTTCCCTGTCTTGGGCTCACTCTTTGATTGTGGGCTACCCTCTCTGGGTCTTTCCTGTAAAATGGGGCCTAATAATGGCCTCTCCCGCATACAGCTGTAGTAAGGATCCAATAAACTAATATAGGTAGAACTCTTAGACCAGTGCCTCCTACATAGTAGCCAGTCACTAGATGTTACCTACTATCATTCTGTTTGGTAGGTACCCTCTCTTGGAGTCAGGGTTTGTAGAAAAAGTTTGGTCTTTCTGCAAGCTTTGGGTTCTTCTCCTTCCTCACTTTAGTAATTCTGTTGTTTTGGCTACCTTAGTCTCTCGCTTTATTACCATGTTGTTGTCCAGCTTGAGAGATTTATATTCTAGTGAATTTGAATCGTGATAGACATTATTGGTGTGTAGTTTCCATCTTCACCTGACATTCTTAGTCATTTTGCCCAGGCCCTGACTTGCTAGATTATTTTTTTCCTACATAAAAATAAAATAAAATAAAATTCCCCATCCTTGGAGATTGCAAACAGAAGTGATTTGGGATTAGACAAGGAAACAGAGTGGTGCGTGATGGGGCTTCAGATGGCAACAAGTTTCAGGGGCAGTGTTAATACTGTACAGGGCAGTCCCCAGGCATGGTGCCATCCCACCCAGTGCGTGTGATTCGGGCCAGCGATCTCTGATGCCCTTGTTGTCAAAAGGACCCCATTCTTTCCTTCCTAGCTGCATGGCCTGGGGTAAGTAACCTTGGTTCACTGAGCCTCAGTTTCCTCACCTGCAGAGGGCGGCTCTGCAGTCCTGTGAGTATGATCCTCGGAGGCTGAGCTGTGGTCTTGAAGATGTGCTGTGACTCATTGAACAGGGAGCAGAAGTCGGCCCCAAGAGGACTTTGTAGCTTCTGCCACATCACAGACTTTATGTGCTTGATTTCTGTGGGTGGCTCGCTCTCCATGCTCCTGGAAACTGTTGAGCTTCTCAGTACCTGATGGGAGAAGTGAGAGGAGGTGGAAAAGAGGTGTGGAGGGAAGACAGCAGGTGGGGGGCAGTGGTGGGCAGAGGGAGCCATCGTGGTGAACACAGATGGGGCATGAGCCAAGTTGCTCTCCTTATTTATTTATTTTTCAAAATGTGGCTCCCATCTTAATTATTTTACATAACAGGACAGTTAGAAAAGAATAATATGGGAGGGTTAGGTTCTCGGCCAAGATGATCCTTGGGTTATCTGGAAAAGCAGCTGCAGCCCACAGAGAAATGACACATTACCAGAAATAGTGAGGCAGGTGGGAAGCGCTTGCACCCGCCAGGTGGAAAAGACCAGAACAGTTTCTATCTCTAGAGACTAGTGCCCGAGCTGAAGAGGTTAAAGCTGTGGGAGTGCATCTGAGTCCAATCCAGAAGGGTGGAGACATTCGGTGCCACAAATGAGCCACAACCGCCGTGGGTGTTCAAAGTGGTCCGGTGCCTCTTCGCTGGGACCCGACCGGCAGAGTCTCTGACCCCAACAGCTGCGTCTTCCCACCATGAAGACACCGAGGGAAGCCTGCTCTCAGCTACACCCCAAGCCTCAGGAAATTCGCAGCTCTGTCCTTGTTCCTCTTGTTTGATCCAGGGAAACCGGGTGTTTCTTGATGGAAAGAACAGGTTGCTGCTGGCCAGGAAGGGCCTGCAGCTGTATTTCATTGTTCCAGAGAGAATCCTCCCTCCCTGAGAGGGAGGACGGCTTTTGGCTTTCAGGGCCTTCCAGCCGCAGAGGTGGCTTGCAGGGCAGCTGAGCTCCCCTGACCCCCAAGGGCCCGGGCTGACCTCTCAGTCTGGTGGAGCTGCTTCTCGTGGGCCGGGTAGGGCACAGGACTCCAGCTCTCCCCTGGCGTGAGAGTTAGTTTATCCACTATGTAACATGGGTTGGTAAACAAGATGGTCCTCAGGTTCCTTTCCATTCTAAAAGTCGACCATTTTGTATGCTTCATTCATGATCTACAGTGCCAGGAGGGGCTGAGAATCCTGGGATGTGGTCAAGAGCAGAGGCTGAAGGCACTGGTTTTAGTGGGAAGTAGCTGAGAATGGGCCCTTCTACAGAGAAGAAACTGAGGCACTGAGGAGCAATGTGACTTGCCCGCAGTCACATATCTACCTGGCAATGAGGCCAGGACAGGCGCCTGGTCTTCCTGTTCTTATTCCTGCACACTCTTTGCTAAAGGCCGTGGTGAGTACGCAGGTGGCCCAGGGACAGTGCAGCTTGCTTGGCCATAGGCTTGCCCTGTAGGCTGTGACCACCGGGCTAGAATTTCCAGAGACTGCCACCTTTGTGGGGGGCCCTATAGTCTGATGTCCAGGAACATAAGGACCCCATTACTCACCTCCTCCTTCTCTATGTCTCTGCATGGGCCTTAGTCACCTTCCTCATCTTGACCACTTTCCCTCTCACATGCCCTCCCAAGTTTTGACAGGCGTTGTCTTCTAGGTTTCAGAACTCTTCTAGGGGAAGGGGAGCTTTCTGGAAGAGTGAGCTGTTGAAGAGGGAAGGGTACTTGAGAGAAAAGGGACTTTGAGGTTCACCCTGTGGGGTGTGAGTGCAGGATGGTGGGTCAAGGCTGGGTGTGCATGCCACCCACCCTGGCTCGGGGGCATCCTGGGTAAAGTCTGATCGCTCTCATGCTTCTCTAGACACAGTAACTGTGAACTCGCTGGGAGGTGTGACTGTCAGCTGACTGTGGGAAGCCACGTGTGACTGCTCAGGTGGTAAACTTCAAGTGCTTTGGGTTAAATTTTGCTGATTTTCTGGACTCTGACCAACTTTCCTCCTATGTGCCCCACCCCACCCCACTAACTCTGCTGCCCACCTTCCCCCATGTCAGCATGCACACGCACACACGTATATGTACTCACTTGTGTGCACTCACACAGACCTGAAGAGTAACACAATCGAGAAAGTGAGAGCATCTCTGAGTATGTTTACATGAACATCTAGGCTCCCTGGGAGAGCCTGAATACACATGTGTGTACACACACACACACACACACACACACACACACACACACACACACTCCTTCTCCCAAGTGGAGTTATTAAGCAATCAGCTGTGACATGGAAAGAACAGTGAGTACCCCAGCATATGGACCCCAAGTGCACATTTTTCTGCTCTGGGACTTGAGTCTCTGAGCTTTGGTTTGCTCATCTGTGGAAGGTGAACATAATAGTCCTTAATAGGTCAGTCGTGGGGAGGATTAAATAGGGCCAGCATGGAAAGAGCATGTCTGACTCAGCACTGACTACGTCATGGCCATGATTAACTAGGAATCTCAGCTTGGCAAATAGGTGTATTAATGTATCTGCCCCCTAAGACTCTCATGGGGACCAAATGAGGTGATACTTGTAACCATTGTTTGTCAAAGATAAAATGCCCTGGCATTAAAGGTGAGGATGATGAGAATGCCAGCTCCACTGATTCAACACTGTCTTCTCAAGGGGGGCAGAATGTATACGCTCTTAGGAGTCCAGATGCATCACTGGCCTGTGGTGCCCAATATGTCCTTTGCCCTTTCATCACCTCATCACCCCGGAAGCACTCTCTGTCAGGGTTACTGCTGGAAGCCCAAACTGTTTTTTTTTTTTTTTTAAAAGAGTGTAGGCCAGAGGTGTGGGGTGGTGAGAGGATTCACCAGAGACAGAGTGGGGAGCAGAACAGGAGGGTCTATTGAAGTACACTGCTGAGGGGAGCAGCGGGTGAGGCAGGACAGGTCTGCTGCGCCATATGGGAATCTCCCTGGCCGGGTATTGAACTCCTGCTGCAGTGGCTCTGGATAGCTTCACAGTGCTGCGCTTAACCTGTTGCACCACTAGGGAGGCCCTGGAAGCCCTAACATCTCCTGCAAGTTAAGTTTCAGTACAAAATGGGGAACTTTTTGCTTAGCTCACGGTCCATTTAATTCAGCTTTTCTTCCTAAAAGCCATGATGCTAAGCTCCTTGGGAGCTTCTGAGCCAAATGAGCTGTATCTGGAGCCTCCTTACCTACTACCACCTCCCAACCCAAGAAAGCCAGATCTTGGCTGGGGCAGGTGGTTGGCCAGTGTCATTTTGACAGAGGATCTGAGAGGAATTTGTGTTGTTCAGAGGCAGTGACACAGCAAGGGCTGAGGCTCAGAGCTGACTCTGGGTGGGGGATGCCTGCCAGGCACTCCTCTTGCCTCAGTTACTGTGACCTGAACCTCAACCAGCTATGGGAGTTGCCGTTTCCTGGTCTGGAAAGCCCTCTCTATATAAAGCAATTTAATTTTGTACCTCCCAATTTACTCCCACAGGACCTCCCTGCATAGGAGTGGGTAACATCTTCTCAGGGAGCCACAGAGCTTTCTTTCTGAGGCCTCCTCCCTCGTCTTCGTGGGTTGTTCCATGAACAGCCCCACAATTGCTGGAGAAAAAGGTGCTGGGCCTGGTGAAGCCTGGTGGGGACGAACTGGAACACCCCATAAGGAACTCTTTGCTCCTGTGGGGACTCTTCTGTCACTGCCTCTAACTTCTGCTTGTTTTGCTTCTCCTCTGCCCTGGTAGGACCTGTGTGGGGCCACCACCTGTGACACGCTGGGCATGGCGGATGTGGGCACCATGTGTGACCCCAAGAGAAGTTGTTCTGTGATCGAGGATGATGGGCTTCCGTCAGCCTTCACCACTGCCCATGAGCTGGGTAAGGCTGGGTTGCGGTGTGCTTGGCTGGAGGGAGGAGAGATCCCTTTGGGTCATTCTTAGCTTGTACTGCTAAGCTAAGAATGGGGAGGGGGTAGACATTGCTCTCTCATGTGCTGAAGCCTTAAAGATCCCTTATTTATTATTATTTTTAATGATTTATTTATTTATGCATAGAAGAACTGGGGTGCAGGCCAGAGGTGTGGGCGGTGAGAGGACCCACAAGAGAAAGAGTGGGGAGCAGAACAGGCAGAGGTGGATTTTCTGAAATACATTGCTAGGGGGAGTAGTGGGTGTGACAGGAAAGATCTGCTGCACCATATATGGGTTGGTTCCCTGGCAGGGGATCAAACTCAGGCAGTAGCAGTGATAGCAGTGATAGCAGTGATAGCATCACTGACTTAATCCCTATGCCACCAGAGATGCCACAAGATCCCTTCTTAGGGTCAGAGTCTGCCTTAGCGATGGCTTTCATTTTCCCAGGGGCTCCAGCCCAGTTGGCCAGTGACATTGTCTGGGTAGATCAGTGATTGGCCTGTCTCCTCGGTCAGGCACTAAGGGGAGAATATGTTCAGTACACAGTGTCTTCACACACTGATGGATAGGACAGAGAACATAAGAACATGACCTTGAGGCATTTGCAAAAGATCTAGCAATAGGCAGACACAACCAGTCTGAAAACTGTGTATGTGGCTCCTTCGTTTCCCCAGCTAATCCCTTCTCCCACCGAGGCCCCCTTGGAAGTGGGTAGCCCATATCCTTCTCCTCTGAGTCCCCCTGGTCCACCCCACAGGCCATGTGTTCAACATGCCCCACGACAATGTGAAAGTGTGTGAGGAGGTGTTTGGAAAGCTCCGAGCCAACCACATGATGTCCCCCACGCTCATCCAGATTGACCGTGCCAACCCCTGGTCAGCTTGCAGTGCTGCTATCGTCACGGACTTCCTGGACAGTGGGCACGGTAAGCAGGGTGGCAGAGTAGGGGCTGGGCTGTCACGGAGGTGGTGCTCGCCACCTTGCTGTGCCTATCCTCTGTTACTGAAGGTGCGCATGGCCCCAAATAATTGGGCTCTGAATTGGGTGGATTCCATTGCCTCTTAGTTCATACTCTCCCTGCCATTTAGAGACTCGGTTGGCGAAGCCTCACCTCCCCCTGTTCATCAGTACTGCCTGGCCTCTCTGCAGGTGACTGTCTCCTGGATCAACCCAGCAAGCCCATCCCCCTGCCCGAGGACCTCCCAGGCACCAGCTACACCCTGAGTCAGCAATGCGAGCTGGCCTTTGGCATGGGCTCGAAGCCCTGCCCCTACATGCAGTACTGCACCAAACTGTGGTGCACTGGCAAGGCCAAGGGGCAGATGGTATGCCAGACCCGCCACTTCCCCTGGGCAGATGGCACCAGCTGTGGCGAGGGCAAGTTCTGCCTCAAGGGGACCTGCGTGGAGAGACACAACCTCAATGAGCACCGGGTGAGCGCACCGGAGCTGTGTGGCAGGGTGGCTGGGAGATGGGAGAACAGAGACTGGGAGCTACTCCGTTACAGCTTTGCTGTGTGTCTATAACTGTGTGGCATTGCTGCTCTGTGCCTCAGTTTCCCTGGCTGTAGTACTAGCCCCTTCTTGACTCTAAGTCTGGAGAATAGGGATACAGTGGGTCAGAGACCTGAGGCAGATGGGGCGAGCCCTTTGGCAGGAGCGAGGGGGTCTCCTCCCAGGCTCAGGGCATGGAGTTGTGGACCCAAAGTCGAACACGTGACTTTCGGAGCTGCTCACTTGGCGCCTTTCTTTCTTCCTTTCCCAAGCTTCATTTCCTGTTTTGGTGGTTGTTTTTTGAAACTTAAACATACTTGAACAAAAGTTGTTTTTTTTCCCTGATATATAGGAACAGCAATCAAGAATGGGTTCAGAACCCCAACATTATCTGAGTTAATAAAAACTTTACATTCTTCAGTTCTTAGGTTGGGGGATTTGTGCATTCTAGGCAGGAATGAGGAGTCCATCCTCTTCCTTAATCCTGGAGATGTTTGTGTCCCTCCCACTGCTCGCAGCCCCCCACACTGTCCCCAGGCCCCTCCCCCACGACATGTTACCCTCACCCCCCTGCAACACCAGGACTTGACTTGGGGTTTTATGAACACACAGGTCATACAATAAGCATTTACCAGTGCTTTTTCTCTAGCCCTGAGATGGGTTTGGTAGAGATTAATGTATTTGTGTACAAATAAATCTGTAACATGTTTAAACCTTCGACCGTGTTTTAGACAACCGCCTGCTGTGTTGGGTGGACTATGTGAGCGTCTGTGGCGGTCAGAGGAGCACGGTCAGTGGCTGACACGGTCAGTGCCCTTGTCTCAGAGGCGCACTGTCTAGTGGAGAAGCTGGAGCTATAATGGAGTACAAGACACAGACAGGTGTACGGTGCGTGTTAGGACAGCAGTGTGAAATGATGTCACTGGAGAATAGATGAGAGATCAACAGTGTGTAAGAGTCTGAAAAACTGCAGTGAGGTGATGAAATCTGCAGGATCTTTGAGGTCACCTTGAAGGATGAATCGGGCCTCATTAGGCAAAGATGGCCAGAAGTCAGGGAGGTGGGGCGGGCTCAGCGCTGGGTGAACAAGGCTTCTGTTGGATTTTCTGCACATGTTGTCAGGAATGTGGGCGACACTTGACAAATACTCGGTGAATGAATGAATGACTAGCGATGGCAGGAAGCGTTTCCTGTAGGAACAGGTGAGAGGCGTGATGTCAGGTAAAAACACGGCAGGGTCTCAGAAGCCATAGGAACCATGTTAAGTATGAAGAAAAATGAGAGCTGACAAGGCCTGTCCTGGCTCTTTTCATCTTCTATCTCTGCTGTCTTTTGAAAGAGCGGCTTCCATGGGGTGATGGGGATGGAAACCAGTCACCAAACCCCAAGGAAGGAGGAAGCAGAAAGAGCAATGTAGCCGACTCTACAGGGAGTATGGGGTTGGAAGGAGGTGACTGGCTTGGGGAGAGAGCAGGGTGAAGGGAAAGTGCTTTTTTTTTTTTTTAAATCAAATAAAACAGACATGTTGACACAACAAGACAGGAACTCCCTGACAGAAGGACAGATAGCATAAATATGCCGAATATATACATCAGTTCAAGTATTTCTCTTGCACACAGCCAGTTCTTGATTAGCTCCATGTGGATCCATCAAGCTGAGCCTTCAGTGGGATTAAACCAGGCTTGTACACTAGGCTGTTTCCTCTATTGCTCAACTAATGTGTGTTGAGGGGATAAAAACTGACTTCACTGTCATCCTTAGAAAAATATAATGAAGTTTATAAATTTTCTATCCCTTCTCCACCCTCTTAAACAATAAAAAAACACTGCGTAATTCACCCAAAGCCAAATGGAGTTTTAGGATTGCTTAATAATCTCTTATCTGTAGCTGCCCTTAACACAAACATTAAAACTGCGTGTAGTGAAATGTCCTCAAAGTCAGTCTTCTCTTGAGGTAAAAAGTCTGAAGTGTAGACTTTATAGACATCTATGACAACATAATTTACCAGCAAAGTTGGAGGCTGGCCATGCCTTAGATTTCAGGGCTCACTCTTACAAGTGTGCTGATAGATAAGGAGACACTGAACTGGCAAGCTGGGTGCTAGGGATTTTCATTCCTGTTGCATCATTTAAATCTTCCAGTCTACTCACCCCTGAGTATTATTGGCCCCAGTTTTGCAGAGGAAGTCCCTGCAACTTAAGGTTTCACTACTTGCTCAAGACCACCCCTGAGATGAGGGAGGTGACCTTGACCATCCGAGTCTGTAGCCCAAACAGTCCTCTCAGAGGGGAGCATTGGCATTTGCCAGTGAAGCCGCTGAAGCGTGTGGGCCCCTGCAGTCTCATCTTTGGCATTCTTTCCCCCTGATGACACAAAGTGGTGGGATGGGAGCCCCAGGCTGTACCAGCATGCTTTCTGCAGGCAGGGTGTGGGGGTGGTACCGACCTCTGCGAGAGTATGACCCGCCCTTTCTCACAGGTGGACGGCTCCTGGGCCAAATGGGAGCCCTACGGGCCCTGCTCCCGCACCTGTGGCGGGGGCGTGCAGCTGGCCCGGAGGCAATGCAGCAACCCCGCCCCTGCCAACGGGGGCAAGTACTGCGAGGGAGTGAGGGTGAAATACCGATCTTGCAACCTGGAGCCCTGCCCCAGCTCAGGTGAGGAGGGGAGGGCAGCGGTGGCCTAAGCTTGAGAAGGTGAGGCTGGAGGCCATGGCCTTTGCTCTGGGTAATTTGTGGCCGCCAATTCATTGTACTGTGCAAATTTCTTTCACTTACCTTTGGTGGAGGGTGGGGGAGGGGTTGGGGGTGGTGTTTTCTTCCAACTACTTAGACTGGGTGGCCAAATGGCCCAAGAGTATGAGAAGCTAGAAGTTCCCTTAGTTAAGTATTAAATTCTTTATCCAGCATCCATGAACTTGGGTGGGAAGAAAATTTCACCTCTGTTTTTATGAACATTTTACTCTAAAATGTGGTGTTTCCTTCAGTTCGAAATTTAATATTTGAAATTTTTACTAATTTTCCTATCTAAAATTTAGTATTTAGGGAGTGACGTCATCAACATGGTGGTGAAGGGACGCGAGTATCAACTCTCCCAAAAGAAAAGCCGCTTATAAAGACACATCAGCCAAACCTAAAATTTAGTATTTGTTTAAACTGGAAAACAAACTACAGCACTATCAGCAAAATATGTGACTTTGTCACCAACAGAAATGCTGGACTTGCATCATAGTTGATGCAGACTTCACAGCATCCTGGGGGTGCCCATCACGCCTGCAAAATTGCAGTGGTTTTTAGACACATATTGAATCCTGTTATTTAATGCATGAGCAAGGAAGCACATCTATCATCTATCATAAATGTTTTAAAATATAGTCACAGTCATATATCAATATAATTTGTACTTTGTAATCTACAGGGTTTATGTCACACATTTAATAACGTTCTGTAAATAGTTTTCGCAGACTGCTGAAGGGTTCTACAGCTAAAACTGGTTAGATCCCTCTTATAGAGGGAAGTTAAGGCCAGATTCTGAGGAAGGCACATTCCCCGGGGGATCCATTGTCATCTCTACCCTGCATCCTTTGGTCCCAGCCTGCTTAGTCCTTTGAGATGGAGTGAATTGGGGACTGTCACTTGGCTGAGAGTGGGGAGGAGCTGTTCAGTCGCTGGAGATGAAGCACCCCCTGGAGGGCTCTCTCTTGGCCCCCACCCTACCCCTTTAACTTCCTGCATGTCCTTTCTCCTCAGCCTCTGGCAAGAGCTTCCGGGAGGAGCAGTGTGAGGCTTTCAATGGCTACAACCACAGCACCAACAGGCTGTCCCTTGCTGTGGCCTGGGTACCCAAGTACTCAGGCGTGTCTCCCCGGGACAAGTGCAAGCTCATCTGCCGAGCCAACGGCACTGGCTATTTCTATATGTTGGCACCCAAGGTGAGTGACCTGGGTCAGGAGACCAGAGCAGGGACCTGACCTTGGGGGCAGGGGCAGTGGCTGAACTGCCCCTCTGCTTTTCTCTCCCTCCTGGGGTTGCTGCAGGTGGTGGATGGGACCCTGTGCTCGCCCGACTCCACCTCGGTCTGCGTCCAAGGCAAGTGCATCAAGGCTGGCTGCGACGGGATCCTGGGCTCCAAGAAGAAGTTCGACAAGTGTGGGGTGTGCGGGGGAGACAATAAGAGTTGTAAGAAGGTGACAGGACTCTTCACCAAGCCTATGTGAGTACTGGACCCTGGAGGGTGCAGTGGGGAGCAGGGGAGGAGTGAGTGAGATTGCCCCAAGTGTTGGAAGCTTGGGTTGGATTGGGATAAATCACAGATCCTGGCCTGTACCCTTGCTACGGAGGCCACTCAATTGTTCCAAGGCTGATCATTCATTCATTCATCAAACAAAGGTGAATGCTTGAGGGGGATACCAGGTGACAGGAGATGATATCTAGGGAGATGGCAGACAGTTGTTAGGGTCTGTGTAGAGTTTGATTGACTTCACCATTTAAATCTTAGTTCCTTGTTTTCTGGATAACGTTGGGCAAGTGATGCTGTCTCTAGAAGTCTAGATTTTCTTACTTGTAAAGTGGGCAGCATGCATGTGAAGTGCTATGCAGTGATGATGATTAAGGGAATTTATCCAAGTAAATGCATTGCTAATTACCTAGTGCATCATGAACGCTCACTGAATTCATGATGGTGGTAACAAAACATATCTGGAGATGAAATAGCACAGCTTTCTCTTCTCCCTGCGCCTGAGGTCCTGACCTTGAGGACCAATGGTAGAATGGTAGTAAAGTGCAAGGGGGCAGCAGCATGAGCGGCTGGCCCCCTTTCTGGGAGATGTGTCCAGATCAGCCGAGGAGATGTCTCTGGGCCTATTCTCTTTTCAACTTCAGAATCTGGGGCTCCCTAACCTGAGATTTCTGAAGTCAAGCACATTCATTCCCTTTTATTTCAGGAAGAATATTCTGAAGGAAACTGGGGAGCAATCAAAGCCCTGAGGCCTCAGTAGAGGGGTTATGGTTGGCTCGGAAAATTTGGAATTCCAGATCTAGATATCTGTCCAGGGACTTCAGCAGTTCCCCCTGGATGCAGTACCCATTACTGAACCCCTCCATGGGCAACTTCTCTGGGTGCTTGGGCAGGGCAGGCAGATGGCATTCCCAGCTGTCCACAGGAGTCTGCAAGGGGAGGCCATCTAGGGATTTACCCTTGACTGGCTTCTCTGGCTAACTGGCAGGTGTTCCTTGGACCACGGAGCTGGAAGACACCTTGGAAAGCACCTAGCTTAACTCCTTCATAATACACATGAGGGCGCTGGGCCCTGGAACCAAGATGGAGGCTGACTTGCTTAAAACCACCAGTGTACTGGTGTCCTGGCCAAGACTTGGTCTGGGTCCCTGATTCCACAACTTTAAGGCTAGAGTCCCAGCCTTGTAGGCAGACAGTGTAGACTTACCTCCATCCCCTCGTAGCTAACATCTATTGAGTGCTACTGTATACTAAGCAGTAGGCTACATGCTTTGGTGCTTTGGCTCATTTAGCCCTAATTACCATTCCATGTTGTATGATCCTGATCTCCATTTTCTAGGTGGGGAAACTGAGAAACAAAGTAGCTTAGCTGAGGCCTTAGTGAAGGGGGGTAGTAGGGATTACTTTGATTCCAAAACTTGTACTTTTATTCTATGTTAGACTTCACCCAAAGATAAATGTGCTGAAGAGATAAAGATCCTGAGGCGATACAACCAGTGTATTTAGTTATAGGTGATCTGGTGGTCATCTTGCCTCCCACATTCCAGGTCAGGGGTGTCCAGCACCCCTGAATTGTGGTTAAAGCAGACTGGTTAGTCTTGGTAGTCTGCCAGCTTCATGACCTGCCCCAGGGTTTTTTTTTTTTTTTTTAAAGATTTATTTATTCAGACAAGCGGGGGTATAGGTCAGAGGTGTGGGGTGGCGAGAGGGTTCACCAGAGACAGAGTGGGGAGCAGAACAGGCAGATCGGTGGGAATACAGCAGGAGAGGTCTGCCGTGCCATGTGGGAATCTCCCCGGCTCTCCCCGGCTGGGCGTCGAACTTGGGTCAAGTTGCTGTTGCCGACAGCTCCACAGCGCAGCACTTAACCGCTGCACCACCGGGGAGGCCCTGCCCCAGGGTTTGTAAAAGCGGAATCGGTTACGACTTAGGAGGTTACGTCCAGCATGTGCCTAACACATCATTCCCCTTTGTGACCACAGGCATGGCTACAATTTCGTCGTGGCCATCCCCGCGGGCGCCTCGAGCATTGACATCCGCCAGCGTGGCTACAAGGGGCTGATCGGAGATGACAACTACCTGGCCGTGAAGAACAGCCAAGGCAAGTACCTGCTCAATGGGCACTTCGTGGTGTCGGCTGTGGAGCGTGACCTGGTGGTGAGGGGCAGCCTGCTGCGCTACAGTGGCACGGGGACCGCGGTGGAGAGCCTGCAGGCCTCCCGGCCCATCCTGGAGCCCCTGACTGTGGAGGTCCTCTCTGTGGGGAAGATGACGCCACCCCGGATCCGCTACTCTTTCTATCTGCCCAAGGAGCCTCGAGAGGACAAATCTCCCCACACTACAGACTCGCAGGACCCCTCTCTGCTCCACAACACTGTCCCCAGCTTCTCTAATCAAGTGGAGCAGCCAGATGACACGCCCTCTGCTCGCTGGGTGGCAGGCAGTTGGGGCCCTTGCTCTGTCAGCTGTGGCAGTGGCCTGCAGAAGCGGGCAGTGGACTGTCGTGGCTCCCCAGGGCAACGCGTGACTTCCGCCTGCGACGCAGCCCATCGACCAGTGGAGACTCGGGCTTGTGGGGAGCCCTGCCCCACCTGGGAGCTGGGTGCTTGGTCTCCTTGCTCCAAGACCTGTGGCCGGGGATTTAAGAGGCGTCCACTCAAGTGTCTGGGCCACGGAGGGCGGCTGCTGGATCGGGACCAGTGCAACCTGCGCCGGAAGCCTCAGGAACTAGACTTTTGCATCTTGAGGCCATGCTGAATAGGATTGACCCTTCTTCTCTTCACTCTGCCCATTGGTGCTGCCAGTATTCTGGCCGGCTGGAACCATGGGCAGAGGGCAGTGGCTGGTTGCCCATGCCATGGTGTCACCACATCCAGGCATAAGGACCAAGGTGGGGTCAGAGGTTCCCTCCTCCTCCCTGGCCTGTGCAGGGGAAACTAAGTAACTAATGCACAGTCTACCTCATGCCCGGCTCTGCCAAAGCCCAGTATCGGGAGAGGCTGAGCTGTGCGGTGCTGGGCGGAAGGCGCTGGGGCCCAGTTTCTGAGGCTCTGGAGGATGGACATCTCCTAGGCAGAACTTCAGGGACCTTGGCCTCCAGCAGGGAGGCCGCAGGCTGCTGGAAGAGCCATGGCCCGGTGGCGTGGCGCCCTCAGGTGGCCCGAGGGGCTCTGAGCTGTCTCTGAACAAGGCAGGCTTTTATGGTGCTTTCGGCCCACTTTCCTTCTCTGACTGACAAGGACTGAATATTGAAAATAGGGCTGGAGAGGTGGGCAAAAAAGGAGAGGAGAGTGGGATTAGGTGTAACTGGAGCCTGGGCTAATCCATTTGGGAAGAGGTGGGTGTGGAGAAAGGGTTCTGAGGCCTCCCATCTTCCTCCGAAGCTTGGTCCTCTTCTCCCTGTGTCTGGGTGGTCCAGGGTGTCCCTAGTGGGAGCGCAGGTACGTAGGTGTCCTCTGAGGCTCTGCAGGTAGAGACAAGAAGTGAGTAGGGAGCCTATTGTCTTCTTCAAGAGGATCCGGCCATTAAAACAAGATGCCCAAACTTATCAGGGGTGATGGATTCTGTGACTGAAGCAGGGAGTGTGCGGAGAGATCTGGGAGGTTTTACTAACATTGGGCTGGGTCAGAGCTTTGGGGGAATGCCACCTTGGATGGGACAGAGGAGGATCCGGTTCTGATGGCTTCCTCCTCCAGAGAGGCAGGCATCGGTAAGGCTGACACCTTCGGCTCTGTGTTGCCTTGGACAACCTTCAAAGTGGCCACAGGGATATACCCACAAGAGGGGCATGAGAGGCTAAGAGGCTAGCTATCTGGTGTCCATACCCCTGCAGACTGGTCTTCTGCCTAAGAGGCTAGCTATTTGGTGCCCATACCCCTGCAGACTGGTCTTCAACTGCACAGCTACATGAAGTCTGGCCCTGGGCACATCACGTCACCTCCCAGGCTTCTACAGTGGGATAACGGGGTTCATTGTTTGCTACCTCAGACTGTGCTCTCTGGGAACCCACAATTGTCCCTTTCTGTGGACAGTGGTGACCCTGGTGCTTCCAGCAGACCTAGCTGCTGTCCTCTGTAGATTGAGCTGCCCAGCATGGACATGAGAGTATGGATCCCTCACCCCTACATCCCACACCTGCTGGGGCTCCAAATACAAAGACAAGGCCTTTTTTTTTAGGTGCTTGGGGACAGGTTCCAGTAGGTACTGAGAATCAATGACCTGACCCAGGGATGCTTGGCAGTCACCAGTATTTGTTGCTGGAGAACCTGTATCTTGGAGACATGTTAGGGGCATTGCCAATAGCTCCAAGTGGGAAGATGTTTGGGGGTACAGATTCTTTGGCCAAGCAGGGTATTTCTTGAGGCTGCAGCTGCCACAGCATGTACTTGTGAGATTTTGCTTTTGCGTGTAGGTAGTAAGTCCCCAACTTCAGTGAGGTGACATCAGAACAAGTGACTTTCCTGGGAAAAAGGTTCAGTCCTTTATTTTCTCCTAATAGTTAGAATCTACAAACCAACCAGCCAACCAGGCAAGACTCTGGGGTGCTGTTCTAATCCCAGTCTAACCCCAGGCGAGCCCTTGAATGAAGCTTGGGGGGAGGGGGTGCAGAGGCCATGTGGGGCTCTGAGACAGGGGTGCCGCTGCCTGTGAAGAGCAGAGTGAGGGTGAACCCTCTTCCCCCTATTGAGAACACTGGGGCTGCTGGGTCAGAAGGGACCCAGGGGACCAAGGGCAGATGGGGCCCCCGCTAGCTGATGATAGCACTGTGCCCTGTGCTCGGGGTTCCCATCCTTGGTGGAGAGGGTGGCATGGGGACTGTGCAGAAGGGACAGGGGGATGGAGTGGGAGGGAAGGGAGCTGCCATCATTGAGGGTCACTGCCCCCCCCCCCCCCAGCAGAGTGGCTTTACACATTTCAAGGAGGGACAACCAATCTTGTTCCTGACACAGCTCGGTCTCGATGCGCTTTTCTGTCATGGTGTTTTTCTTTTTTCTTTCCTTTTAAAAAGAAGGATGACCAGGACATCTTGGCAGGGTTATCTTGTCGTGGCCATTTCACTAATCCAACCACACCCTCCGAGACTGAACAGAGTCAAGTTTCATGGCACAGGTTTCTGGTGATGGGATGAAAAGTTAAGATAGTATCTCATGACTGTGGAAGAAGAGGGACATTGGGGGCTCTCACAACTTCTTTCATGGGGTGTGTGGAGCAGTAGGGATCCAGGCTCTGGAGCCTTCTGCCTCCTCTGCCTCTCATGTGCACTGATGGAGAGTCCACCTTTATGGGCCTGGGCAAGCTGTGTGGGGGCCAGGAGGGAGCTGAGCACAGTTGGGGGGACTTGGGCACTCCCAGCTTGGGAGCTGGTCCCTGAAGGCACTCGACACTGTCATGTATGAGGCGCCCTTGGTGTTTGGTTCTTTTGCATTCCATGCACTGCAGAAGGATGGAAGGACCTGGATACCAGCTGGGCTGTGTATACTGTGTATACATGGGAGTTGGCTGCTGCAGGGACAACAGCTCGCTCCTAATAAAGTTGTATGTATTTAAAATCGGTGTCTTGCCTCTGTGACTTCCTCTCATCTATGCTCCCCACGCCTCTTGAACACCCACCATACTGGGGCTACCCTACAAGTAACAGGACAGAGGGAGATCCCATTTCTATGCTCTATGGTTCTAGGCCAACTGAAGAGCAGAGCAAATAGTCCATAAGCAAAGAGACAGACTAGTGACACACGAGGTAAGTACCTAAAAGAGATGAACTGATGCTCAAAAAGATGACCGGGGCCTGGGGGTGTGTGGGGCAGAGTGACAGAGGAAGCCTGGCAGAGGAGGAGTCCGGCCCTGTTGAAGGGGGACTGGAGCCCACAGGGGGAGGAGCAGCACGCTGGGGCTCCCAGGACAGATGGAGTAGGTGGGTGCCATAGGGATGGAGAAAAGGCCTCCAGGACTGGGCCATGGAGAGAAGGGCACAATTTAAGATCTGAGGGCCAATCATACAGGGGTTTCCAGGCACCTCTCCTTAGGAGGAGACCCCAAGTTTCCTGAGGCAAATTTTCATTTTGTTTGTAGAAAGTTTCTTGTTCCCTAGTTCTGTTTTGATCTGATAGCCTCAGCAAATGTACAGGCAGAGGAGGGCATGGTGCATTTTATAGAGCATCCAACGAGGAGCCCAGAAACTAGCAAACTTGCATTGGTCTCAAATCTGAGATCCTCCCTTGGAATCTCATTTCCCGTCTGCAGAGGAAGAAGGGAGACAGTTTCAGCTGTCTGGGTTTTTAGGCACTGACATGATTTAAACTTTGGTCAATGAGCATTTGGTTTCAATTTGTGGTTCAAGGGTGAGTAGGCTTCTCGTACCTTTCCTGCAGGCCTCGGCTTGGGGTGAGTGACCTCATGAGCTGGTCATGGACTGTGAAGTGGTCACCATGAAGGGTCCTAAGTGGGGCTTGGGTGAAACTTTAGCACTTGATAGAAGTTTCTGTGGAAGGAGGAGCCAGAGAGCAGAGCCCTCCTGATATCAGAAGGTAGTTAGAAGCCTGGGAAGGAGCTGGAGGGATTCTGCTTTGCTAAGCTAGCAACTGTTAAGATCTCTGTAAAATTACTCAAAATGTTGTTAAATTCCTGGACTTGTTATTTTTGTTTCCCTTCTGTTTTCCATTGTAACAATTGCCAGTAAAACCTTTCTAAGGAAAAGTTCCCATGGGTTGGTTGGGGTTAAAGGAAAACCTTCTTTACACTTCTGACACCAAATGTGTGTTTTTCCCACACCAGCTTTCCAACTTTCTGGATACCAACTGGGTATACTATAACTTAGTTCATTTCTGACACTAACTAAGTGGAATCAGCATCAAACTCCACACATTGAAGGGCTCATTTCTGTAAGACTACCCTCCCTTCAGACACCAGTTCTAGGTAAGTTGTCCAGGTGACCCACACTTCCTACTGAGAGACCTACAAAGTGAAGAATCCCCACAATCCTCCCTCAGGTTCGATAATTTGCAGGGGTGGCCCACAGAAATCATGGGAACATTTGTTTATGTTTACTGGCTTATGATAGACATGGTAATACAGGATACAGATGAAAAGCCAGATGAAAAATTATGTAGGTAGAGTTCTGCAAGCCTCCTGAGTGCAGGGGCTGCTGCCCCCTGCAGATGGGGCGGGGTATGTCACCCTCCCCGCAGGTTTGTGTAGGGAAACTGTGTAATGGCAGCTTCATTACATAGGCGTGGTTGATTACGAGGTCAGTTCCAGAGTTCCTCCTTCCCCAAGGATGGGGGAATGGGACTGAAAGTTCCAAGCTTCTGACCGTGGCTTGCTTTTTCTGCTGGCCATCCCCCATTCTGCAGCTTTTCAGGAGCCCACCCAGAGTCACCTCCTTAGAAACAAAGACACTTCTCCCACCCGGGAAGCTCCAGTGGATTTAGAAGGCCTGTGGCAGGAACTGGGGGATAAGGACCAGCCATCTATATACATCTATGGATTTTTTCCCCGTATGTTGCAGGGGGTCATTGTATAGGAAATGGAAGCTGGGCTCCACTCGACTGTTGGTCTGGAGGCTCAGGAAAGTTCCCAGGAAGGTAATGGGGGAAGCAACTCTCACTCCTGAAGGAGCCTTCAGGAGCACCAACCTGCCTGTACTTTTGGCTTTCTGGAGAAGAAAGGAGCACTTTCCTAATCTCACTGACCTTTGAAGAGATTCAGGAACAATTTGCTTTGTAATCCATCCTCAGAAGAGGAATGCATTCTTGCCCTAGTAGAGAAAAAGCCTCAATAACTGCAAAAGGTCTTGACACCCTGGGCTGTCCCCACTCCCACCAGTGAGCTCTGGCTGATCCCCAGCGGGCTGAGCTGGCATGGCCAAGGGCAGCATGTGTGACCCGCAGAATCTTTCCCTGGCTTCTTGGCCGGCGCCCAGCCCTGATGGGTGAGTCAGCCCTGAAGCTTGCAGTCCTAGCAACAAATCCCAGAAGAGCGGAACATCTCTCTTCAGGCTTTCCTGTCCCCACCATATCACCCCCAATTCAGAGCAGCCATGAGAGAATGGCAGTGACATGTTCACTGCTCCCAACCACTAGACTGCAGAAAGAGAGGGCTGAGGGTGGAGGGAGCAGGCCTTGTGCTACTCCAGGAACTGAGTTCTCACCCTCCTCTCCCACCCAGGCGCCTCCCCGCCATGGCCCTCGGTGCTGGGCTGGGAAGCCCTGCCATTGTTTTTCCTCCCCCTGCTCCAAGTCAGTAATGTAAATCACATTCCAAGCACTGGTCAGAATATTGTGGAGGGAGATCAGAGTTCCAGAGGCATTTCAAAAAAGCAGCAGAACTATTTTTCTCCAAAGGAGAGTGATTTTGGCAGAAAGGGCAAGGTAGAAGGAAACAGAAGGGAATCTTCTTGTGAAAAACTGGATTTGGCAAAAGGGTAAAAACATTGTCGTGGTGAATGGTTAGAGGCTGATGAGACTTTAGCCTCATCCCTAAGTTGTTACAAATAGTTCTCTCTCCTGCCCTCAACCAGGCCACAGCCCCAGACAGGACTACATAGGCATGTAGACTGCTGCTGTCTTGGGCTTCTGACTAACTGCCCAGATGACCTCACAGGACTGGGATTCTCATCTTGTAAACTGGTTGAGTCCAAAGTCCAGTAAAGGTGGTACCCCCTGGAGGCGGTTTGCTGATGAGAATGAAAGCCCCAGGGAAAATGCGAAGTTTGCAGTTTGGGGTGGAGTTTCTGATAAGAAATAAAAGGAACCGGCCTCCATGGTGGCATAGTGGTTGAGTAGTTGAGCGCTTCTCTGCGCTGTGGAGCTGTCAGCAGCAGCACGAGCAACGCCCAGCAGGGGAGAATCCCACATGGCGTGGCAGACCTCTCCTGCCTCACCCCGCTGCTCCCCTCAGCAGTGTATTTCTGATCTGCCTGTTCTGCTCCCTGCTCTGTCTGGCGAACCCTCTCACCACCCCACGCCTCTGGCCTGTACCCCAGCTTGTATTTATAAATAAATAAATCTTAAAAAAAAAGAAATAAAAGGGACTGAAGGAGAAGGAGATTCAGTAACCATGATATAGGAAAAGAAGAATCAGCCGCCATGATAAAGAATGGAAGAGGCAGTCGCTATGAGGTAGGAAAGAAGAAGCAGTCACCATGATGCAGGAATAGAGGAAGCAGTCACCATGATGCAGAAAAAGAAGAAACGTTTTTGAATCTTCAGTGACTTTGGGACCAGCGACTTCAGGGGCTTTGCAAGTAGCAGAGCGACGGAATCTGCTCCCAGTTTTGTCTTTCCTGCAGCTGAAGGAAGAAGGCAGAGGCCGGAAGCAGGCACCTCCCTAAAATGTGCGAGTGCAGTCTGTTGGGCAGTCTGACCGCTGTAGTTGCTGTTGGACTGGTGCTGTGCTGGGGCACCACGGCAGTTTCGGGAGTATCTCCAGTTGTGTTCTGTGTCGTCCTCATGAGTTGGAACCTGGCCTACTCTCTGGCTGTTGTGCGTCTGCGGAAGAAGGAAGACGCCATTTTGGAAATGTGGGCTATTGTTTGGAAGAGGAGCTCCACATCAGCAGTGGTGGCAAGACGCCACCTTTGTTACAAGATTGGACATTGCTTTAAGTAAGGTAAATGACCATATGTTGACTTTAGTAATTCTTTGCTTTTCCCTGTTTGTTAAATAAATTCCATTGTTATTGTTCCCTAAGCCTGAATAGTCTTGCAATTGTGCATGCGGGTGCAGAACCAAAATAATGACTGGTAAGTAATTTGGGCACTGCCTTTGTCCAATTTTGAAGCCCCATTTGCCTGGTATCAGTTTTGGTGCCCAACATGGGACTCCTCATTTGCCCGATATCAATCTCAATAGGGAGGACCTATCATCTCCACCCTGGGTAACCTAGGAGATATTCTTTTTTTGTTTTAATTTCTTTATTTTTGCATACAAGTACTGGGGTGTAGGCCAGAGGTGCAGGGGGTGAGAGGATTCACAAGAGACAGAGTCGGGGGCAGAACAGGAGGATCTACTGAAATACACTGCTGAGGGGAGCAGCAAGTGTGACAGGAGAGGTCTGCTGTGCCATGTGGGAAGCTACCAGGCTGGGGATTGAACTCAGGCTGCAGTGGCTGGAGATAGTTTGATAGCACCGACTTTAACCCCGGAGCCACCAGGGAGGTCCCCCCCAGCAGATATTTTTGATGTGATGTTGGTGCTGAGGATTTGGAGAAAAGAGCCTTTGGGAGGCCTAAGGAAAAGTGCTCAGGGGGATGGCATGAGCTCTGAGTGCCTTTGCAGAGGCAATCTGGCCACAGGCGGTGGTTACCTACAGTCTCACGCCCAGGGCCTGAGGCATGGTCAACCTTCAGTGGCTTCCTGGGAACACAGACAGACCAAGAAGGGAAGACAGAGCCTGCCTTCTCTGGAACTCTGAGGACCTTTTTCTATGTAGGCACTTTTCTAACCCACCCATCTGATGGCATTTGGTCTTCATAACCACCCTCTGAGTATGGGTTGTTCAGCCTTATGGATGCTGAAACAGGGGAGTAGCTTAAACAAAGTTCTGGCAAGTGAGGCAACAAGAGCCAGGTGTCAAGCTCAAGTTTGCTTCCTGCAAAATGAGGCTCTTCCCCACTCTTGTGCTTAGGAGCCCATGTCAGCTTCCTGGCATGGTAGGAAGATGATGACCCTGTTCCTCTCTTTGTTCCTGGAAGATTCCTTGGAATGACTTATTAAAGTATTCTTAAGGTAATATCTTGTAGTTTCTAAAAAAAATGTATTAACACAATGCGTACATGTCCCCTATTCCTATAATCTACCCCAATAAGAAACCTATTCACTGTATTGCTTTCTTGGCCTGTTTCCCAGTGGAGTATCATCTGAGGTTTTTAGGACTGCGTTCAGAGAAGGAACCCAGAGTTCAGAGAGGTTCCAGAAATCTTGAATGGCTTGAGCTCCTTTGAGTGTCAAAAGGACAGAAAAGAATGTTGAGAAGTGAGTAAAACTCTGGCAATGGAATCTTAACAACCCCTGTGACTCTTTATTTTCCCTGGAAACCTCCAGAAGTTTTTTTTTCTTTCCTTTCCTTAAAATAATTATTAAATACTTAAAACATATAGCAATACAAAGAATAATAATTTTTTAAAAAGCCTAGGTGCTAATAACCCAACATAAGAATTAAAACATTATTGAGGTGACACCTTCATTCAGTAGGTTCCTCCCACTTCATACTCCTCCCCTTCCTCTGCCAGGGCTAAAGTGGTCTTGAATTTGGTGTTTACCATTCCAATCATTCCTTTATTCTTTTGCTCCATGTATCTGAATCCCTGCACCATGCACAGTTCCTTTGCTTTGCATGCTTGCCAACTACATGTGCAGGTAGCGTCTGCAGATACCTGCGTGTTACCTGTGTTCTTTTGCAACTCTCTTTGCTTAATGTTCTGTATGTGGGAGTCATTCATGTGGATACCTGTAGTTCTAGTTCCCTTGGTTTTCAGTCTGGTGTATTAATTCTCAGGAGGTAACTTATGTGGATATGAGTGATAGACAAAGAAGTCCTTTCCAGTGTTTTGCTAATGTAAATAATCCTGCTGTGATTTTTTTTTGAAAATTTCATAATTTATTTCTCTTTTTTTAAATATATGTTTTTATTGTTATTTATGTCTTTTACATTTTGTATTCCCCTTGGGTAGCCCACCACCAATTCCCGATCCATCTCCATGGTCCCTTGTGTTCTTTTCTATTCCATTTTGTGCCCTTTTCCTTCCCTCCCCCTGCCTCCCCCCTCCCCTACCCCCTTGTCTCTCTCCTATTTGGTTTCCTTATAGTCATGTCCTGCTGTGATTTTTTAAAAAAGATTTCTTCTGTGGGGATGTGGTGGGGAGTAGTGGGCAGTGGGCAGGCTCCACATCTCTCAGCAGCTCAGAGCTCAAAGCACTGAGGATGGGTGGGTGGTGCTGGCCCCAGGGCATGGGGTTGGAGACTGAGCCGGAAACAAGACAAGCCTGTCTGGATGACTGAGGAGACTGCTCAGCAGGTGGTGGTGGGCAGGAGGGCTGGGGACACTGGGCCAGGAAGGAGGTAGCTGAGGTGGGGGGTGAGATTGAAGTTCTGTGGGGTCCAGGCCCCGTATGGTGGGCCCAGCCATACCGGGGCTGGCGTCCTGGAGCCTCACGCCTGGGATGGCCAATTGCTCACCACCCATCCTCCCACACCTCTAAATTTCCTCTGTAACCTCTCACCCAAGAGGCCCACACTACCCTCCCCCATGAGCTAAGGTGTGGGTAGGAGGTGACTGAGACTAGCTCCTGCTGAATTGCCCAGGAAAGGGGCCTTGGGCAGGAGGCCAGAGATCCACTCACCTGACTAGGTGCTGGGTACTGCTGTGTATGTGCTCAGACACAGCCCCAGGGCCACTTGGCTCAGGAGGTAGCAGATCAGGTCCCTGATTGCCCACTGCCCACCACAACCATGATTTCCTACTGTGGGTGGGAAACCCTGCAGCCTGCCCACACCTCAGGCCTACAGCTGTGACATGTGGGCTCCTGGCCAAGGTGACTGTGGACAGGGTGATGCAGGGCTGCAGTGGGGAGGGTCAGAGGCTTCTGTAGTAGTCATTGAAGGGAGCAGGGAGTGACTGGTGTAGCTGGGAGCCACCACACCTCGGGTGGGCCAGTCACTGCCCTGAGTTGGGAAGGCCTTCCCAGAATGCACTTTACCTGCCATGTCCCTGAGAAAGAGTGGTGGCCCATCCTCCATCAGAGTGGTGGTGAGGACCCCAGCAGGAGGGAGGTTTTATTCCTGCTGACATCAGCCTCTTCAGCTTCTGCTCTTGCCATGTGGAGTGTGGCTTCCTTACCTCGGTAGGTCCAATCCTTATTCCCAGAAGAGTTTCCCATTGGAGGTTCTAACGTGTCCCAGCCCCTCTCAGGGAACACTCTAAAGAAGGCCTCACGCCCTCACACAGAGAAGGTTCTTGGCACATGGCCATCTTGGATTCTGGTCTGACATCTCTTCTAAATGCCAGCATTAGCTCAATCAGGGAAGACTTCCCATAGGAAGAGGCATTTTGGCAACCTGGTAGAAAATTCTTATATGTGATTTCTAGTGCATATATTATATGAGGACTTTTAGGGGTGGAATTACTGTACTACAGAGAGTGTGCATCTTCAACCTTACTATGAGCTATTTCCAAATTGTTCTCCAAGGTGGTTCTACCATGCCCTAAGTTTTGATAATTTTTCTTTCTCTATCACCTGGCACTGCTTCCTGACCCGCCTTACTGTTGGGTAGGATTCATATTGCTCCAGTTTCTCTCTCCCATTATTCCAGCAGAAATTAGATGGCACACTCAAATTAGGATAATTTCAGGAAAGAGTTGAATAAAGAACAGTTTACGAAGGTGTGGATAGGGGGTAGGGAAACCCTAAGAGCTGGTGCAGAACCCCAGACAGGAAACTGTGGGGCTCAGTTTCCACACTGGCCCTGAAGGGTGAGGGAAGAAATGGTTATGAGGGCAGAGCAAGAGAGGTCAGGGTATATAGACAGTGCTACTGGACAAGAGGTGAGACTTTTGATTGAGGGTCACAGCTTCATTTACTTTATCTACACAAGGGGAAATAATAGTACTTACTTCACAGAGCTATTTCATGAATTCAGTGGGCTAATGTGCCTGGCATCAGTAAGTGCTCAATAAATGCCAGCTAATTGCTACTCTAGACCAGGATTGAGTTACAAAGTCTCACGAATTCTCAAAGTGCGTGGCCCACAATAATAATAGAATGAGAATAGCCACCACTTGCATTAACTATATACAAGCATTATGTTAGAGGCTTTACTGGAATTATTGTATATATTCTTCATCACAACATTATGAGTTATATTAAATGACTGCACCCTTTTGTACACAAAGGAGCTAAGGACCACAGATGTTAATTACCTCATATAAGTTCTGCCAGATCCAGGACTCTAAACTCTGTATTTATTCCATGAGTTATAGAATGAAACCCCTTGTCCTGTTCCTCAAGAGGCTCACAATTTATTGGAGAAACAGGCAAAAGTCAATGATTGTGATGCAAGGTGTATCTAGATCTATGGGATTATAGAAGGAACATTTGCAGTAATAACTTTTAATGGACATGGAAAGATCTCACAGAGGAAATGATGCTGGAGTTGGGTCTTGAGAATGAATAGAAATTTCTGGTAGATAAGGAGGGAAGTCTTCCTCACAGTGGGGACCAGCATGTGCAATGGCCCAGGAGCTTTAGGGATGGAAATAACTGTGGCTGCACTGTAGAATGAAGGGGAGAATGGTGGGAGGTAAGACTTGAAGGTTGTGCTGGGGACTCACCATGCAGGGTTTCTGTGCCATGTCAAGGAGATTGTGTTTTGTTTAGTGGGCAATAGAGAGTCATGGAAGGGGTGTTAAATCTAATTTTTAAATGAGATGAGATATTAATCAGCTCCTGACTCTGGTGAGCATGAATTAGGATAGGAAAAGATTGTTGGCAGAGAGACCAAGTAAGAATTTCCTTCAACATCCAGATTTAAGACCATGAATTCTAACTAGAGCAATGTAAGTGGACTAGAGAAGATGGCATAAATTCCTGAAATATATAGGAGCTGGTTTGATAAGGAAATGTGTACAGGATATTACTTGAAAGAAGTGTCAGAGGAAACTGTGAATTGATGTTTTCCACATCAGTGACTTCCTTGCTTTACAAAGGAAGCGTAAAGTTAGACTGTGCTTTGGCACATGGTATGATAATGGAGCAAGGAGAGAAGAAAGTGGAGATTCCTGATCTCCTTTCTGGATTAAGTTTCTAAAATATAGTCCTGCCAGGATTCAGAGGGATGGGATGACTGATACTTCTCTCCTGTTGCTCCTTACTTCCTACGAGACTCTCCTTACTGACTGCTTTGGTCCCTGGCATCACACCCCCTGCCTCTAAACTCACTAGCCTGTGGCTAGCTGGGCACCAAGAAAGCATACAAGGAGACATGGGGAGACCTAAAGGAAAAGGATAGTGTGATCAGAGGAAAAGACAGAAAGATAGTCCACGTACATTAGTGTGAAAGCAACTGTATGGTATTTTAGATGCATTTCAGCATAGGTCATATACACAGATTTATTTTTTGATATACCCCATGCTTCTTTCAATTAACCATACATTGTGCATAATATATTTCAGAATGGGAATAGCAGAAACGTATGTTAACCAAGTTGCATTAACTCTAGGGTTATGAGATATTATGGTTCCATATGGTACCCATAAAGCAGCCTGTGGCTTTAATGTATAATACACTCTACTGGATTGGCAAGTGGCTTGCAGTCAGACTGAGAAAAATGAGGATCTTCTGAATGAGGAGGTTTATGTACTGAATCTGAGCAAAACCTTCCTTGCTTTTTTTTTTTTTTTAAAGGTAAATCTCTTGCTGCCCGTTCTCCATCTGAAATGAAAATTCCAGTGGTTTGGGCCATTGCTCTTTTCTCTCCACCATCCTGGGGAAGTTTGACACATGTACATCGTCTTTGAGATAATTAGGTAAATGTCTGATTGTTTAAGGGGAAGGCCTTGCTTGCTTCCCATGCATCTAGGACATTACATCTTGATAAGTCACTTTGCTCTTATTTCTTCAAAAGTCAACTATTTAATACTCTGCTGGCCTGGAGAGCCATAGCTAAGAGTCAGGATACCCAACCTCTGACTAGGCTCTGCTTCCATGGACCCTGTGCCTTTTTGCAAATCTTCTTTCTGTTCCAATTCCTCATATGCCAGAGGCAGCTGTGGCCTTGAACATTAATTACAAAGTGCCTTTTAAACTGTAATACTCATCAGTCCGTAAGTTGAAAATCGCAGCTCCAAGGGGATACTCCAAGGGGGTTTTGTCTGTCACTTCTTCTGAAACAAAAGGAGATGTATCTTTTTGACTTTATGCTTTCAAATTTCCATGCTTCTCCATGCCTGTTGAAAGTTTTCCTCCATGTCTATCTACTCTTCCAACTTGCAGGCAGCCCTCCAAAGCACAAGAAATATTGGACAAATTTCAGTACATAGGTTTGCTTCTGCCCCTGGGATTTCCTTAACCTTCTTGGTTTTTACAGTAGTTTTGGATGTCAGGAACCAGAAAGTGGTACTTAAATATTTTTATTTCTTCCTTGTATTTATCATGCCCATACCTAGACACCAAGATCTGTTTTGAACACTGCACTGCCGCCCAGTGGGTAGCTCTCATCACTGCATTCTCTTTGCCTGGCCCCTGGGGAAAGAGACCTGGATATCTTTTATTTTTATTTTTTTTTAAAGATTTATTTATTAATGCATACAAGCTGAGGTGTAGGCCAGAAGTATGGGGGTGAGCGGATTCACCAGAAACTGAGTGGGGAGCAGAACAGGCACATCAACTGAAGTACACTGCTGAGGGGAGCAGCGGGGCAAGGCAGGAGATGTCTGCTGCGCCATGTGGGAGGCCCCCTGGCTGGGTATTGAACTCGTGCTGCAATGGCTGCAGATAGCTTCATAATGCTGCGCTCAACTGGTTGTGCCACCAGGGAAGCTCTGGATATCTTTTAGAAGGTGGGAAAATAATAAGGCAGCTGCTACTAATAATGAAGGGTTTCAAAATCCTACCCAGGCACAGTTAGTTCTTTATATATATTATGTATGTTTTATGTGTGTATAGGACATGTTGTTTGTCCTTAGCAACTCAGTGAAGGGGGTTCTATTATTATTTCCATTTTGCAGATCAGAAAACTGATATTGGTTTTATGACAATGAGTTTGGTAAGATTTGGGGCTAGCAACAGTGAGAATGATTCCTATTGGGCCTCTGATCTCACAGAAACTCTCAACAGTCAAATATCTGTCTCAACTTCTGCTTCAAGCATCACAAGAGAATGGATTTATTGTTGGACAGTATGTTTGGTTCAGTACAATAACTATCTATTGCAGTGCATGTTTGGAGCTGTGGAGCCTAAGAAAGAGGCCCAAGAATTGGTCCTTGTTCTTAAAGGGTCTATAGTCCAGTTCAGGGCACTGTGCATATACAAAGGAAATGAATAAATAGTACAGAATAGTCCAGAAAGTCTCCTAGAAGAGGAGTTGAGAGAAATGAGGTGGAACTTGGAAGCTGGTGAAGATTGAGAGAAGAGTATGGAGACACTGGAAGACATTGTGGAAGACATTATGCCCTTCCCTGTTCTTTCCCTGCCCCCCTTCCCACTTTTCAGTTATTCATCAGTTTCTCACGAGATCCAGGAATATGGAATAAGAGACACAGAATCTCTACTCAGTGCAAACTCTGATGGAGCGACCATACACCCTGAGCACAGGTCCCAGGCAGGATAACTCCTCTTGGCAGAGGCACCGGGCTGGAAAGGTATGGTGGATACAAGTGGATAAGAAACACACAGTGGAAGATTTGAATTCCTGCCTGGAAAGTTGAGGCTTTATGCTGAGTCATAGTAATGGGGAGTCTGATTGCTCAACAGGAAAACAGTGTTCTGAAATTATATTGTATGGAGTTTTTTCAGCTAAGAGGAATGAGGAGAGAAGAATATAAACCTAAATGCTTTTGCCAGAAATGAGTCTCTGCCCTCATGTGTTGAACTCTTTGAAACCAACTATGGAGAATCCTTTTCACCATCCTGTGCCATTTTCTTCATCCATGAATATTCCTGGAGGGATTTTGCAATACCAACTCTTGACTTTTAGGGCCTTATTACTCCAGGACCTATGGCATAGTCTGTCAGTTTTTATTTTTATAAAACAATTATTTTATTTATTTATTATTTTTTAAACACCCTTGTTTATTTTTTTCATAATATAGGATTTTTACCCTCAAGTGTGGTCATTACAGTTTTCCCACCACCAAAGTGCCCACACTCCTCCACCCCCTCCACTGAGCTCCACCCAGCCCCCCACCCCCCTCCTGTCTGCCCTCCCCCTCTGCCTCCCCTCCCCTCCTGGATGTTTTAGATCTACAGTCTGCTTTCAAGGGTCAGGCTTACAGTTTGTCTTAGTCTCTGTCACTTTTAGGAATTGCTTAGGGAACTCAAGAGCTAATGAGCCCAAATGGAAGCTAGAGACAGAAGAAGCTCCTTGACTTCTGTGAGATTGAGGGACCAATATCTGCCAACTTTTTTTTATACATATATATTTTTATTGTTATTTATGTCTTTTACATTTTGTATTCCCCTTGGGTAACCCACCACCAATTCACCCGTGATCCATCTCCGTGGTCCCTTGTGTCCTTTTCTACTCCATTTTGTGCCCTTATCCTCCCCTCCTCTCGCCGCCTCCCCACTCCCGACCCACTGAGAGTCTCTCTATTTGGTTTCCTTATAGTCCTGTTATGAGTGAAACCATTCGATATTTTTCTCTTTCTTTCTGGCTTATTTCACTGAGTATGATCCCCTCTAACTCCATTCATGTCGCTGCAAATTGCATGTGTTTATCTTCTTTGAATGCTGAATAGTATTCCATTGTGTATATGTACCACATCTTCTTGATCCAATCAGCTATTTTTGGACATCTGGGTCACTTCCATACCTTTGCTATTGTGAACAGTGCCGCAATGAACATACGGGTGCGTGTATCCTTTTGCATTAGTGTTTTTGTGTCCTTTGGGTAGATTCCCAAAAGTGGTATTGCTGGGTCATATGGAAGCTCCACGTTTAGCAGTTTGAGGAATCGCCATACAGCTTTCCATAGTGCTTGGATCAGTTCACATTCCCACCAGCAGTGTAGAAGAGTTCCTTTTTCTCCACATCCTTTCCAGCATTTGTTGTTGCCTGTATTTTTAATGTGTGCCATCCTCACAGGTGTGAGGTGGTATCTCATAGTGGTTTTGATTTGCATTTCCTTGATTATAAGTGATGTTGAGCATTTTTTCATGTATCTGTTGGCCATTTGC